>OZ024905.1:57689724-57982224 GCA_964017125.1 Flabesymbios commensalis
TTAATAGCACAGGCATGAACGTCACGTGACTAAGAACCTTGGCCTCGACCCGGCCATAAATGAAATTGGCCGGGATCGCCAGGCAAGGCAAAAACACACTTACTCTGGTTCCCAGAGCCACACTACGCGGCGTGGCCGAGCTTCATGTAGCCTCTGGTATGCCCCAGTGGCGAATGTTTGTGACTTGTTGCTATTTTTAGATGAAAATGGGGTAGTCCCTGAATTCAGACATTTTTGAAAGGTCACTTCCC
This sequence comes from Flabesymbios commensalis, assembly GCA_964017125.1. NCBI lineage: Eukaryota > Metazoa > Annelida > Polychaeta > Terebellida > Flabelligeridae > Flabesymbios > Flabesymbios commensalis. The sequence continues at coordinate 57,689,976 of OZ024905.1, forward strand.
TGGATGAAGAGTTGTTTACAGTATTGTATTTCCCCTCTGACGCATTTCCTATAACTTGACCCAGAAAATTATTCACAGGCCTCATAACACAGGCATGATGGTCACGTGACTAAGAACCTTGGCCAATACCCGGCCATTAATGAAATTGGTCGGGCTCGCCAGGCAAAGACTCACTTACTTTTCAATACGAGTTCTGGTGGCTGGGGCCGAAAACACGATGATATTGGCTTGAACACTAAAATCACTACATACTACCCCATTTTATTCGAAAAATCTCAATGGGTTTCAACAGCACATCTCTGTCATAAAGTGACATATTGATGCCGTGAGTAGGTAATATCCACGGGCAATGCAACTTGTTGTGATATTTTCATTGTCCTGATGACGCCATTTCAGAACATCTCGCAACTTGTCATTTTCTAGACAAGTCTCCGTTAGTGTGTATTCGCGTTGACGAGACTCTAGCAAAATGTGGCAAAAATGTCGTTGACTTGCATTGTTGTTTAGTCAACTTCAGAGACCGTTCCAACGCTTTATTGTGTTGTCACGCACGACGAGCATGTTTTTACAGTTGCTATGTTTTTATTTCATGTTTTTAATAGCGACGTTAACACCCTCTGTAGACCTGTCATGCAGATACTCTTTCTAACATGGTGTCATGCGTGATATTCTTTCTAACATGGTCCTGCTTTCAAATGAGCCGTCAACAAGCGCATATGACGAACATAAATTCACAGTTTTCGTATTTACATATATGCTGAAAGTGTTCAATTTTTTTATTAGATATTTTATGAATAGCTGCTGTACCACCTTGCAAACACATGTACAAATTGATATCGATTTGATGTGCTCATAAGGTGAAAAAGACGCCTGCTCACGAAATATCCGCATGAAAATTGACACTTTTGTTGATTTTATTTCAATATGGATAAACCTGTCGTAGTCTAGGGCGAGGGTTACCATTGACGTTGCTGAATATTCAACAAGTCAATGGACGCGACCAACGCCTCAGACCTCGATCTCGATCGTGGTGTCTTGCCCGGTCAGCAAGCTGTGGTTCGCTATAGAAACTCAGTTAAAACAGAAGATTTTCTTGATTCATTCTTTATTCATTCCATATTCGTGCAGACATTGTCAGATATGAGCGTGCTACTTAGTCCCGTGCGACAGGGGGCGGCTATCCAGCCATGCGGCTGAGGGCGTGTGACGTGCTTACACGTCTGACTCTCGAGAAGGCCAGTACTAGAATGGGCGAGCGCTGCCGTGCCGCACATGGTGTGAGTCGCGGGCGGAAGCGCTGATCCGTCGATCAGCAATTCCGTCCGGCTCGATCTCGGCACGATGATCTGCTAGTCAGGTCGCCACAAACCTGCCGCGTCAAAAAATCGTCTGAAAATACATTATTGTCCAATACATCAAATCGATATCCCAGCTGCTCAAATATCATCCTCCAAATCTACGATATCCAGCAAATTACTATCAAAAATGGTCCTGCTTTCTAACCATCATTGTCCTGCTTTCTAAATATCGATTGAGCAAGTATGTCCTGCTTTCTGAGCGATCCACTCAATAGAACAATATCACGATATAACTGTTGCAGTTGAGTATTGACAATTTGAAAAAGGTTGTAAATCATCATTACATGTCTAATACTACTGCAACAACTGATGCGCACAACCAGTATTGTATAAAATACATACAAATTAAACTAAATATCATTGGGGTGTAAATAAAAACTAGATCGTTGAGCACATGTTGTTGGCCCACCCGCATGCGCATCAGACCCAATGTCCTAAGGAAAGGAGTCCGTCATAAGTACATATTTTGAATTATTGAAGCTAAACCACTTCGTCTACATGAACTTTCACGTTTTTGTTGTGTATCATTCAAGGTAACCTTTCAATATCAGTGACGTCCTAACTGTAGGCCTAACATTATGCCTATGTTAAAAACAATATGTGTGTAGGATTATAGACTCTGGGTATAGACTACAACAGCCACTGCCGTCTGTATCCTGACGCAACATTACGGAATTTTTTTTGGAAATTTCTAGAAAAAAAAATTAACTGTGGTACAACACAATGCGCCATATAAATTTATTGATGCTTAAAAGCAAATATTTGGAGAAAAAATGTAATATTAAATTTCGTGAATTGCAAATTTTGATCAGTTTGTGAATATGTCTAGAATACAATTCACAAACGTCAGGCCAGTTGTGTGTCCTATACGCATGCCGGGGAAATTCTAAAGCTGCCGTGAAAAAAAATGGCGGCCTTAATTTATGTGAATACTAATGAGCTGTGCTGATGGGGTGATGTGCGCAATGCATGCCGTGACGGAGGAAAAACATGGGTTGCCACGGTGGCAAGATGAGCTAAATAATAAGGAAACCGTGCTGCCCCTAATGGATTCTTACCAACACATAGTATGACAATTCTGTCCCCTGAAATAAAAATGCAATTATATTTGGATATTTCTGACCTACAGTCTTGACATTAGGATATTTACAGACCAAATAAAACCATTTATTCACATGTATAATAGGCGAACAATTTTAAATGGCTCTGATCCTACAAAAAATTCTATAAATCGAGGCTATAATTTGTCAATTCAAAAATGAGAATTGTAGACTTAGTTTGAAAAATTCTAATAAAAAGCGATACACCCAGAGTTGGGGTCAATTCCGGAATTGAATGGGAATTGAGCTCAATTCCTGACTCAATTCCAGGAATTGGACTAGGAATTGGAATTGAAAAAAAAGGAATTGGAATTGAATTGGAATTGACAAAAAATGCCCGGAATTGATCAAGGAATTGACTTTTTTATCCATGTTTATTTTTCAAGCGCTATTAAACGCATGAGTGATCATCACTTTTGTCATTGCAGTAGAATTTTACTTGATCTATGTTGATTGATATGTGTATTATAATAATAATAATAAACTTATAATGAAAGGTTTATTTAGGTTATGTAAAAATACTCATTTAAATGACTATAATGGCCATCAAGGTAAAATAAGACTGTGATGTGTAATCCAAATAATAGTTGTAACAAGATTGCTCCTGCTAAGTTGGAGCAATTCAATCTAACTACCACAGATTGATGTGTGCGTATATACTTGTTATTTGCTACTTGTTGTTACTATACACTCTTGATTTACTCCCTCGGACTGGTGTAACCAGCCGGTAACAGTTTTGCCGAGAAGTGTGACTCATGACAACTCAACTAGTGTCAATGCTTACTGTATATAGTGTTAGGGAATCACCATCGAGTGGCTGAATTATCATGAAAACGAGACGCCGAGCCGGCGTTGGTTTAATCTTGGGCCGTCATCGAAAACGACGGGCCAACATTATATCAACAGTGGGTCAATGTTTCGTGTTTGCTGGTTTAAAGTTCTGGAAATAATAGTACTATTATTTTATTAATGATTTCCTTATATATTCGCGCAAGCATGATCACACTGTTTAACTATCACTTTTGTGTCACTTAACAGCATTTTTTACCATTTGTATTTAAAAAGTAATGCTTGTCTCATGGGCATAATTTTAGTTCTCTTATTTGTTATATTTTTGTCATTTGGACGTCTACAGTTTATAAAACAATCACGAGTCATGATTAGACTTAGGTGAATAAATGGCTTAGAACTTAACTATCGCTTGTCCTTCGAGTTGGTAGAACAAAAGAAATATCGGGACCTTGAAACGAATGCGTTTCCAATAAATGTTGAGCCAATGCTGATTTAATATAGGGAAAGCGCTGAAGACGGTGGAGCAACATTAAAGCAACAGTGGGTTAACATCCAGTGTTAGTAGGAAGGAAGTTATGCAGCGTAGCCAAGCGCTCTAATTGACCCTTTGATTACTTCGCTAATATGCCTTTTGTGCCCTAGAGGTTATCCTGATATATTTTCTTATGGTATATTTATTCGCCACACGCTAGGATTAGATATTAAAAATAGTATAATCGGAAGATAAATAACGTGAATAATTGCATCAATTGAAATAAAACAATAGATCATACGTTGCTTTATTTTTAATACGAGTTTATTTGAGTGAGGTGTGGGTCGACACGCCGTAGCCTCCACAGGGTCAGACTTATCAGAGTTTCAAGTAGCACGGCTTGTCGCGAGACATTGTGTTAATTACACTGCCGTGTTGATGGCAATTGTGGAGTAACAGACTTTAGTCTATAGAAATAACGCGCTCACATCCGCATCCAAACGAGAACAACTCCGTCATCAGGTAATGAAGATGCACTCCACCCTACTAATATTAAAGTTTAGTAAGTGTAACATGTTTAATTTTTTTTATAAGATGATAAATAAAATGTATTTTATTTTATATCAGGTGTTATTATTTTATATCAAGTTATTATACAGCTGTTCTATGTGTATCAACAGTCTCATTCTTAGGTGGAATTGATAAGGAATTGACTTTTTAGGAATTGGAATTGAATTGGAATTGACTTTTCTCAAAACTAAAGGAATTGGAATTGACTCAGGAATTGATAAAAAGGAATTGGAATGGAATTTGGAATTGATAAAAAGGAATTGACCCCAACTCTGGATACACCCAATTGAAGTGTTCAACGATTTTTTTCTAATATTTTCAAAATATTGTTCTCCCAGTCGCCTACAGTGGCGTAATTAGGAAAAAACAGTGGCCCTCTTGCGTTGGCAAAACAGTAAAGGTAAAAACGCACGTGTCTGCGTCATCACCGAACGTGCGATGAAGGAAACAGACCTATGCATTATCGTAAAAGTCGGTGGCGATTTGAAGCACGAAAATATTTAAGCTGGAATTAATAAAAATTCACCAATATTGAATTGAATGAGCATTAAATATGAAAAATATGCAAAATATGAAATTATCAATGTTCGGAAAGCCTAATAGGCTACAGTATAGGTAGATTAGGTACTATTAAATTAACTACTGAAATTATGGAATGTCAGTTGAAATTATTGATTTAAAACTGAATAACGAAAGTTCTGATGATATCGATGTTGAGCTGGTGCTGTGATCTGGAAGGTCCATTATTGTCATCATTATTGTTGATTTTAGCAATGCAGGGTGTAAAAGGTCTCGCATTTGCTGAAAATGTCGTCTGGAATGCTTGGCGCGCCAGTAAATGTGGAAAATCCCTGGACAGTAAACTCTGTTGACAATACCGCTGGTTCTGACCAGCTGTGGCGGCTGTCTCTGCAGACAATCATATGTATAAGGTCTGGCTGGCTGTGCTGTTTTTTGATGCGTGGTGTATAGAGTTATACGGGCCCACGCTGTGTGCTGGGTGGTAGACTGGACCGTGGTTGAGCAGCGACACATTGTAAACTTATGCATGCCTAACGCTGTGGGCAAACGCAGAGATGATAACTACTGTTGATCTGACCAGAACGGAACACGACAATCCATGATTGGATTGGGGCAGTAATGGATTGGTCAGCACAGGCAAAGGTCAGCCGAGCCATCAAGGCTGATGGACTGGTGACCGTCGCTAGGAAATGTATGCTAACTCAATGTGCCGATTATGATCATGTATGATTAGATGTTAAATCAATGTTGTGATTATGATGATGTAAAGTGCATATAAGTGACGGACGTCGTCGAGGAGAGTGATGCGGGCTTGATAAGGGATTGACGCGGGCCGGAGTGCTGTCCAAGGCACGATGGTGCGCGCTCTACTTTAGAACTAAGCTGGGTTGTGTATCTCTGCCATGATGAGGCAGAGTGAAGTGACTATGTAATTGTATCTGTATATTATATGTGGTCCACACAGTGAGGAGAAATAAACACGACGTTTTTCTAGAGAAGGACTTTGTTGAATGAGCCTGGAGTCTAAGATTGAAAACCAACCCTTCGCCGTCCGCTGTGTCGTGTTGGCGTCGGGATGGCGTCAAGGGTTGACGTCTCTTTTCATTGGCGAGCTTGCTAGAGGATCTGTGTGGACGACTTGACGTCAATATTTGACGTCTTAAGAGAGAGAAGATAGTGACAGAGAGGACAGTTTTTGTTTTGGCTGCTGATGTTACTGGCACTATGTTATAGTTGCGCCACCGCTGGTGTTAGCGCTGGACCAGCAGGACAGTGATATGGCTTGTGATATTGATCTAGTTTGACAGCGCTTCAGTGACAGCAGTGGCAGAAGGAAATTCGGACAATGTTAAAACCTGTAGGAGGACTGGAGTGGTGGACGGATAACGTCTGCTGCTGACGATGGTTGTGGACAAATTTTTATTCCCTGAAGGTTTCCTGAAATATTTTTCCTGCCAATAGTTACAAGGTATGTGACTTGATATTTAAAATTGCTACTGAAGCCGTTGCTGTACTTTTAATTTGGGAGTGTTAACAGTGTTTATAAACAGTATTATGGCAACGTCCACAACAATTAAAATAAATAGTGTTATGGCAACGTCCACGTCAATTAAAGGGCGTCGCCCAGTGCCATGGGAAAAAGCAAAAACACGCAGGACAGTCCAAAATGCAGAGATCAATTTCAAAAGACATCTCTGCAACGTTGCCGATGATGCCAGATCAGTGGAGAGCAGAAGTGCTGATCAAAAGCTGATTTTGATCGCGGTGGTTGCCAGGGAGCTGCATGGTGGCAAGCTGACATTTTTGGTGCTGGACGGGTTCACCACACTCAAATACACTTACCCACACCTGTGTCGCAGCACAGTGAGGAGACTGATGGGGACGTGCCGCCGCTCAAGAATGCGTCATTGGTCGCATAATAAGTGTTGGGTCGGGCAGTGAACGCCCTGTGGTCGACCTGTAGTCGACGGCGTTCACAGCGGTCCGATATTGCATTCGAGTCGGGCAGTGAACGCCCTGTGGTCGACCTGTAGTCGACGGCGTTCACATCGGTCCGATAATGCATAGGAGTCTGTTAAATGCTCCTCGGACTGGACATGATTAAAGACAGTGATTAGCACATTATCTAATTGCGTCGGATAAATGCCGACAATGTTTTTGGAAAATGGTATGTAATTTTTTTTGTGCTATTGCTGATAATGATTACACCACCCACATCTCTCGTACGTCAGGCCGCGTATAACCGGATAACATGGTTCAATTTGCTCAGTAGTATGTAGCGAAATGCTACATCATTCTGTTGAATTATTGATCAAAATTGAAAGTAATTAGTAAAACTGGTTTATCTGTCATAATTAATGACAAAACGAAAATTTTGAATTTGGTAGTGAGTAAGAATACGTTCACTGAATTGTTTTTTCTATCAAATTGAACCCTTGGAAGGAATATGACGGTATTAGGAGGCAAAGTGGGCAAGGTTGGGATTGAAAATAAATATCAGAATTACCACTCATAATAATGTTAATGTTTGGGAACAAAGAATAGCGGGAATTGAGGCTACGATGGCCCTCCCCAGATTCTTCCCATAACATTAATGAAACGTGGTTGGTTGTTTAATAACCCTTGAATTCCTCAGGAGGCATTTACGAGTCCAATGTCATATTTATCAAATATGCTGATTATAGAAAATGATGCAACCCATTAAAATGAGGATAATGCTCATTTGATGTGTTGCATTTGAATATTTTGACACAATTAGGTAATTTGTAGCTTATTCACTAGGAGGTGAGAATTGCGATAGCAGTTCACCACTCGCAGTGAATGGGAAGTAAATAAAATTGCAGAGCAATTAAAGGGTTAGCAAATTCTGATTGAAGCGAAACCAGTGTCCCCAGTACAATGTGATACTGGCGGGTTTCGTGGGAAATGTGACTGCTCATAGTGAGAGCTCACAGGTTAATCAGAGTATGTTTGCCAAAGAGAGTGTACATGATTTTTGGCTCATAGCATATTTGACAAAATGACGCCTTCTCTGAAACCAACACATTTGTGTTAAACGGTGACATCACCTAACGACGGGATCAGTTAGTTGTTATAACGCTGCCCTGGTGACCGAGGTTTCTGCAGAGAGGTCGCCCTATGCCATGTGTCCATGTCATTGGTATATAAATGACGTGGGATTTTATGACATTGTTGTGGTTATCCACAAGACATTGTTAAACTATATTATGTACATCTCGAGAATTGCTGCTGAACGTTGCCTGCAGGCATGCGAATGGACACTGGGGTGGTGTACCATCTGCAGGTCAACAGGGACAGCACTAGCTATTCCTAATAATCATTGATTGCACGCATTAATTAAACTATGTATTATTGTGAAACAAGAGCTCTTACAAACACGCCTCGAGCACCCGGACTGACAAGCATTACCCCAAATTGAGGACATAAACCTTGCAAAATTAATAGCTCGGTGACCCAGCTGGACATTGGATACGTCCGGCCGGCGTCCTCGTTCCGCTGGGCATTGCCGTTGTCTTTGTTGTCGCCGGTTGCTCTAGTCATTAGTTGTGCGTTCTTTCTATGGTGGACGTGCCGTGCGTCAAAGTTGTGGAAGTTACGTTGTAAGCTTCAGTTGGAGGCGTTAAATCTACAGCTGGAGATCATTGGATCGCCATAACGCGACCAGAGAGGACATGAGACCACGTTTAGTAAAGACAATCACGTAATATTGTGTGCTACTTACTTAACTAATGACGTATGGACATATTAGTCTACTATTACCGATGTGAAAAATAACCGTTATCAAGAGTATTTAATAATGACTTATTCCCATGTATATCATTGTTGTGATCTTCAGTGTTGTGAAACTTGTTGTTACTTAAGAAATGTTCATCTTACTCACATAGCGTGACCCACTGTGGTATGTCCATGCATAATTTTATAAGTATTAGTTGGAGTTAAAAGAACATAATCCGTTTTTTAACTTTGAGAAATAGGCCTATGTAAACTTATGCATGCCTAACGCAGTGGGCAAACGCAGAGATGATAACTACTGTTGATCTGACCAGAACGGAACACGACAATCCATGATTGGATTGGGGCAGTAATGGATTGGTCAGCACAGGCAAAGGTCAGCCGAGCCATCAAGGCTGATGGACTGGTGACCGTCGCTAGGAAATGTATGTTAACTCAATGTGCCGATTATGATCATGTATGATTAGATGTTAAATCAATGTTGTGATTATGATGATGTAAAGTGCATATAAGTGACGGACGTCGTCGAGGAGAGTGATGCGGGCTTGATAAGGGATTGACGCGGGCCGGAGTGCTGTCCAAGGCACGATGGTGCGCGCTCTACTTTAGAACTAAGCTGGGTTGTGTATCTCTGCCATGATGAGGCAGAGTGAAGTGACTATGTAATTGTATCTGTATATTATATGTGGTCCACACAGTGAGGAGAAATAAACACGACGTTTTTCTAGAGAAGGACTTTGTTGAATGAGCCTGGAGTCTAAGATTGAAAACCAACCCTTCGCCGTCCGCTGTGTCGTGTTGGCGTCGGGATGGCGTCAAGGGTTGACGTCTCTTTTCATTGGCGAGCTTGCTAGAGGATCTGTGTGGACGACTTGACGTCAATATTTGACGTCTTAAGAGAGAGAAGATAGTGACAGAGAGGACAGTTTTTGTTTTGGCTGCTGATGTTACTGGCACTATGTTATAGTTGCGCCACCGCTGGTGTTAGCGCTGGACCAGCAGGACAGTGATATGGCTTGTGATATTGATCTAGTTTGACAGCGCTTCAGTGACAGCAGTGGCAGAAGGAAATTCGGACAATGTTAAAACCTGTAGGAGGACTGGAGTGGTGGACGGATAACGTCTGCTGCTGACGATGGTTGTGGACAAATTTTTATTCCCTGAAGGTTTCCTGAAATATTTTTCCTGCCAATAGTTACAAGGTATGTGACTTGATATTTAAAATTGCTACTGAAGCCGTTGCTGTACTTTTAATTTGGGAGTGTTAACAGTGTTTATAAACAGTATTATGGCAACGTCCACAACAATTAAAATAAATAGTGTTATGGCAACGTCCACGTCAATTAAAGGGCGTCGCCCAGTGCCATGGGAAAAAGCAAAAACACGCAGGACAGTCCAAAATGCAGAGATCAATTTCAAAAGACATCTCTGCAACGTTGCCGATGATGCCAGATCAGTGGAGAGCAGAAGTGCTGATCAAAAGCTGATTTTGATCGCGGTGGTTGCCAGGGAGCTGCATGGTGGCAAGCTGACATTTTTGGTGCTGGACGGGTTCACCACACTCAAATACACTTACCCACACCTGTGTCGCAGCACAGTGAGGAGACTGATGGGGACGTGCCGCCGCTCAAGAATGCGTCATTGGTCGCATAATAAGTGTTGGGTCGGGCAGTGAACGCCCTGTGGTCGACCTGTAGTCGACGGCGTTCACAGCGGTCCGATATTGCATTCGAGTCGGGCAGTGAACGCCCTGTGGTCGACCTGTAGTCGACGGCGTTCACATCGGTCCGATAATGCATAGGAGTCTGTTAAATGCTCCTCGGACTGGACATGATTAAAGACAGTGATTAGCACATTATCTAATTGCGTCGGATAAATGCCGACAATGTTTTTGGAAAATGGTATGTAATTTTTTTTGTGCTATTGCTGATAATGATTACACCACCCACATCTCTCGTACGTCAGGCCGCGTATAACCGGATGACATGGTTCAATTTGCTCAGTAGTATGTAGCGAAATGCTACATCATTCTGTTGAATTATTGATCAAAATTGAAAGTAATTAGTAAAACTGGTTTATCTGTCATAATTAATGACAAAACGAAAATTTTGAATTTGGTAGTGAGTAAGAATACGTTCACTGAATTGTTTTTTCTATCAAATTGAACCCTTGGAAGGAATATGACGGTATTAGGAGGCAAAGTGGGCAAGGTTGGGATTGAAAATAAATATCAGAATTACCACTCATAATAATGTTAATGTTTGGGAACAAAGAATAGCGGGAATTGAGGCTACGATGGCCCTCCCCAGATTCTTCCCATAACATTAATGAAACGTGGTTGGTTGTTTAATAACCCTTGAATTCCTCAGGAGGCATTTACGAGTCCAATGTCATATTTATCAAATATGCTGATTATAGAAAATGATGCAACCCATTAAAATGAGGATAATGCTCATTTGATGTGTTGCATTTGAATATTTTGACACAATTAGGTAATTTGTAGCTTATTCACTAGGAGGTGAGAATTGCGATAGCAGTTCACCACTCGCAGTGAATGGGAAGTAAATAAAATTGCAGAGCAATTAAAGGGTTAGCAAATTCTGATTGAAGCGAAACCAGTGTCCCCAGTACAATGTGATACTGGCGGGTTTCGTGGGAAATGTGACTGCTCATAGTGAGAGCTCACAGGTTAATCAGAGTATGTTTGCCAAAGAGAGTGTACATGATTTTTGGCTCATAGCATATTTGACAAAATGACGCCTTCTCTGAAACCAACACATTTGTGTTAAACGGTGACATCACCTAACGACGGGATCAGTTAGTTGTTATAACGCTGCCCTGGTGACCGAGGTTTCTGCAGAGAGGTCGCCCTATGCCATGTGTCCATGTCATTGGTATATAAATGACGTGGGATTTTATGACATTGTTGTGGTTATCCACAAGACATTGTTAAACTATATTATGTACATCTCGAGAATTGCTGCTGAACGTTGCCTGCAGGCATGCGAATGGACACTGGGGTGGTGTACCATCTGCAGGTCAACAGGGACAGCACTAGCTATTCCTAATAATCATTGATTGCACGCATTAATTAAACTATGTATTATTGTGAAACAAGAGCTCTTACAAACACGCCTCGAGCACCCGGACTGACAAGCATTACCCCAAATTGAGGACATAAACCTTGCAAAATTAATAGCTCGGTGACCCAGCTGGACATTGGATACGTCCGGCCGGCGTCCTCGTTCCGCTGGGCATTGCCGTTGTCTTTGTTGTCGCCGGTTGCTCTAGTCATTAGTTGTGCGTTCTTTCTATGGTGGACGTGCCGTGCGTCAAAGTTGTGGAAGTTACGTTGTAAGCTTCAGTTGGAGGCGTTAAATCTACAGCTGGAGATCATTGGATCGCCATAACGCGACCAGAGAGGACATGAGACCACGTTTAGTAAAGACAATCACGTAATATTGTGTGCTACTTACTTAACTAATGACGTATGGACATATTAGTCTACTATTACCGATGTGAAAAATAACCGTTATCAAGAGTATTTAATAATGACTTATTCCCATGTATATCATTGTTGTGATCTTCAGTGTTGTGAAACTTGTTGTTACTTAAGAAATGTTCATCTTACTCACATAGCGTGACCCACTGTGGTATGTCCATGCATAATTTTATAAGTATTAGTTGGAGTTAAAAGAACATAATCCGTTTTTTAACTTTGAGAAATAGGCCTATGTAAACTTATGCATGCCTAACGCAGTGGGCAAACGCAGAGATGATAACTACTGTTGATCTGACCAGAACGGAACACGACAATCCATGATTGGATTGGGGCAGTAATGGATTGGTCAGCACAGGCAAAGGTCAGCCGAGCCATCAAGGCTGATGGACTGGTGACCGTCGCTAGGAAATGTATGTTAACTCAATGTGCCGATTATGATCATGTATGATTAGATGTTAAATCAATGTTGTGATTATGATGATGTAAAGTGCATATAAGTGACGGACGTCGTCGAGGAGAGTGATGCGGGCTTGATAAGGGATTGACGCGGGCCGGAGTGCTGTCCAAGGCACGATGGTGCGCGCTCTACTTTAGAACTAAGCTGGGTTGTGTATCTCTGCCATGATGAGGCAGAGTGAAGTGACTATGTAATTGTATCTGTATATTATATGTGGTCCACACAGTGAGGAGAAATAAACACAATGTTTTTCTAGAGAAGGACTTTGTTGAATGAGCCTGGAACCAACCCTTCGCCGTCCGCCGTGTCGTGTTGGCGTCGGGATGGCGTCAAGGGTTGACGTCTCTTTTCAACATGACGCGAGTGGTGCGTCAGTGACGGTCTGAGACTGAGAGGTCGGCCCACATCACACACCATGCTGATTCATGCCACAAACCTGTCAGCATTGATAAACCTGTCAAATCAGGTTACGTTAAAACACTTTATAAAGTTGAAATGCGGGCCATTGAAATTGTTTAGTGATTGAAATTATTTAAATAATGAAGCACTCAGTCTGCGGCCTATTTGGCTGACTTTGCAGACTTGAGCGGGTTTGAAAAGCACACATGTATATTAACTAGGCTATGCAAAATTATTTTGGTCATCACTCTGTTGACTGTCGAAGTGATGCACCTCTCCACCATGTTGGTGGCTGGCCTCCATATTGCTTGCGCACACCCCCTGTCTTAGGGCGTGCGGTCGCCACTCTCCTCCGCATGAAATAGTAGCACTGCGAAATCTGACACATATCTGAAGTGGATGAGTAGATTTGGGTTCTACTTTGCGATGAAATGTCTTGTAGGCGTGGATTTGTCGAATGAAGTTGTCTTTAATAACTGAGTTTTAATTTACACATTTGTATAACGAGTGAGTGTGTCGTTGTAGGACACGTAACACAATATTATATTAATACGTAAGGATTTGGGTACATCATATTTCATGTACAAATGCCAATAAAATTGCTAATTTGCTGCTCTAAGCTAATATGTATGACAGTGGGCTGTCCAATCTGCGAGGAAGAATTCTTCCTCAGAGGTTGGAAAGTGAAATATGATAATATACTCAAATCGAAAGAGCTGTCGGATCGTATATTTTAAATATAAAATTTCGAAATTTTATGTCCAAATACTGATAATAGGGAATCTCACTCTAATAATGACACCCGACGGTTGGTTTATAAACCAACTAAATTTTTTAAAAACTTTTTTTTTAAAAAAGAAAAATATATTTATTTTCGCTGACACAGTGACAGTTTCTCGCTTGAGTGGCATAGTATGATTAGCGATTGCAAATACTCTCGCGAAGAACACACACAAAAAATATTCTTTTTTCAAATTTCTTTGTATATATTCCTCCTAGGAGAAATTGTACGACTTCGTCATAATTGTTCGTTTTGTATCGGTTTGCTCAACTGGTGTTGCGTTGATTTGCAGTCATGTCGATACTGTATTATTCCAGTGTTTTCGTAGCGGTAAATGTGCGGCTCATTGGCATGTCACTGGTCTAATTTCGCGGGTATAATGCGCTGCCCTTCTACAAAGATGGCGTCGCAATTCTGCTGATAGAAATATATTCATTTTTTAGAATTTGTTTAAAAGTTCTTTCTTGTATTGTCACGAGCCGCGATAATTTTGTGCGCGATTCGAGAAATCGGAAAAAATAATCTTAATTTCAAAAACGAAGACAAATTTAAAATTCAAATAGTCTCTGAAAATTTTTTTTATTTGTTTAATTCCTCGTTGACTAGGACTATGTAGACCTGCCGGCAATGCAATATGGATGCCGCACCAAGTGTTTGGAATTCTCCCAAATCAGTGTGGAAAAATATGGCGTCTTGATTTATGTGAATACTAATGAGCCTAGACATCGGATGATGCGGACATGCTGTGCACTCGTCGATCTGGGGGGTCACGTGAGGCCCGCTGGCCGAAATGGAGCTAAGACTAGGGATTGATGTCGCCATCTGGTGGTGGCTGACTTACCAATACATAGTATTGGACAATTCAGCTGCATTCTTCTGCAATGAAATATCAGTTGAAATGTAAGGAATTTGACCTATTGTCCTAATATTTTTATATTACAGACCAATTAAGACCTTTTATTTATTTATAATGGTTGCAATTTTAAATGGCTCCATTTCCTATAACCAACTGCACAAGTCGAGATGTGAATTCACTCCGTAATAATATTTTGCGTATTGAAATATTCAGAGAACAAAAGTTGGCGGGCGTTTCTCATGAAAACCGAGTCACCCGAATAAGGTGTCAAAACGTTTTTTTAACCCGTTGAACACGAGATTATTATGCTACTGTAATCTTTCTGAAACGAGATTATTTTATGACTTCATAGTTATCTCATGCAATCAGACCCGGAGATCCCCGGGCCTCGTATCTGAATGGTCTCTCTAAATTACGGAGATCTCTGGGGCTCGTCACAAACAGGTAAATAAAAATTTAAAAATATTATTCTCCTAGTTGCCAACAGTGGCGTAGTTATGAAAATAACTTTGAAATCCGGCATAATTTTAGGAAGTTAGACTATTTCGTCTAATGTGAATTTGTCAAGACTGGATTTTCTACAAAATCCGCCATCTTGAAAATATCAAAACCATGTGCGTTTCTGGAAAAATCTATCAAATTTTCCGCTGTTTTTAGCGAAACCTCTCCTCGTGCAATTTTTCTGGCATTAATGGCATTTAGTGTACATTTTAACCCAAACTCCTACGTACCTTCATAGAATGTTCATTCATTCTATGGTTCCTTACATATAAAAATTATTCTTTTTGCTTATTTTGACTCCGTTTGTAGACTTTGCGTGTCGTCTCAGTGTCGAGGGTTACCGTAATTATTGAGGTAACCTAAAATGTAGATTGATCAGGAAGGTGCATAGTCGAATCAACGTCGGTGGTCTCATTATTTGAGCGAGGGGTTACCATTGTTGAGCGTTGGGTCGCCATTTTTGGGATGCGTGGCATGTGGACGGGACCTCCACCTCAATCCAAATTATCAGAGTCCTGCTCGGTCAGCAGGAAATGGGTCAATTAAATAAGCCCAATTCACAAAGATGATTCCTTTCTTTCAGTCTTTATTGATGTAATGGTCTTGCAGACAGTGTCAGATGGCGTGCTACTTAGGTCGTGCGGCAGAGTGTGACGACCCAGCCCTGCGGCGGGTAAGTGGAGAACGTGCTCACACGTCCGTCGTCGATGGACGGCAAGGTCGAAGTGAGCGAACACAGCGGGATCGCACATGGCGAGAGCTAACCGGAACTCTGACTCGTCAGTCAGAGATTCCATCTAGTTCGAAATCGGTCGCGATGAACTCTGCAGTTGTAGTCACCACACTATTGACTGATGATATGCAGTTCTAATCTTGTAGATTAAATGTTCGTGTTGACATAGAAAGTTGTAAATCAGAAGGGTGCGTGTTTGTTCCACGAGTCAAACTCAAACTTCCCGTCTGGGCGGCAGCTAACAATAAAACATCTTGGAATTCTCTTTCTCTGGTTTATTATCTTAATCTTCACTTATAGGTTTATTGTACAGTTATCTCTCGGACAGGCTGATGGCCTCTAGCTGCCACGTGGCTAGCTCCGCGGCTCGCGGTGCGATACATCTGGGCGCTTCGCTGGCTAAGTCGTAAGTGTGTGTGAAGGCGGCAAGAACGCCTGGAGGCGAGGCCCGGAGGGAGGCAGCAACTTGTCAATTCTCACTCCCGCCTGGTCTTGCTGGCCAAGACAAAACCAGTCGCTGGGCCCCACAGGCCTACATGGTCAACGTCCACAGCTGGAATGTAAATATTATGTTGTAGTGATGCAAGAAGGACACAGCTTTCTAAAAGCAGAATGTGTCAGTATATATAAATATTCCCGTAACATATTTATTTTTTAAAGCAGCCCCTTGGGATGACATCAATTTTGGTTTTACTTCCGCACTGAAGTAGTGTATCCTACGGACCATGTTTTTATTTTTTTCAGAATTTTCATATTTTTACAAATATTTTTAATCAACATTTCTATGAAACCAGAAGAAATCCAAACAAACTATTTGTATACCTGAAGGACGATTGAATGTTTTCACAGCATTGGGCCACATGCTGATGGCATCGGCCCAGCGTTGGGTAGACAATCAGTGCTGCAGGTGTGTCCTCCCGTGTCCTGACTCTGAGACACCAATTATCCCCCAATTAGCGGCGACTGCTCTGATCTTACCGTCTGATACGTGGGAATATGTGATGGAAAGTGCTTAATATTGCTGACTTGTTTTGTTAACATGGCAATATACGACCTGTAAATACAACTATTTCGCTCTTTTTCAGTGCTTTAAAATTGTTTTTTGACTTTTTGGTATTTTCAGCTAAGATCAGTAGGCTATATAGCTTCATATAAATTAAATTTTCAAAATTGACAACATTGAAAATGTCTCATCCCAAGGGGTCTCTTTAAATTGTACATAGGCCTAGAGTCTACATTATATTTTTTTTATTGCCGGCAAATTTACTATCAATTGTTGTTTTAATACAGTAAACTTATTATAGCATACATCAAGCATTGTTATTATGTGGAGAATAAAGTGGAAGGAGGGGTGAGAAGGCTAAGATGTATAAAAATAGGCCAAGGTCACTGGGCCGTGGTCACCATTTTTAATTTTTTTAATAAGTGAAATGAATTAGAGGAATTGATTGGAGAATCAACTGTTACAAAACTGGGCCGTGAGGGAAAAAATCAGCTGAGACCACTGGGCCGAGATTACTGAAGCGGGCCGAGGTCACTGGGCTGAGATCACTATGGCCCGAGGTCACATCAGGTTCTCTGCATCAATGCTTGTACTTGTCATTAAAACCGAAGGAGTCATGTGACAATACATTGTCATGTGATTTACTGATTACATAAAAAACAAACTGTAAGAATTTTTTTCTTTTTTTTTGCAAGTGTAATACAGTAATAGCATGAATAATTAAAAAATGTACAAAACTAAGTAGTCCAGTGTATTGCAACTATATATTATTGTGGAATGAGCTTCTATTTAAACTAGGCCTAAACTAAAGTAAACTTCTAAAGTATGTGTTACGTAGACCCCTGGCCTAGGCCTACCCCTCTAATTAAAGACTGTACTGTCTCAGTCTGAAGCTTATCCTTAACTTCTTAAGTTAAGTTACACTTACAGGCTTACTCTTACTAGTCTTAGCGCTGATCGGCCTTACGGTTAGCGGAGCGAGTCGCCTGATCCACGGCTATCTGAAGCTCTGTCGTGTGACGCTCCTTCATTCCATTTTCACATATTTTCGCCCATTCCATGGAATTTTTGTTATAGCACAATACTAATGCGTACTGCCACGTAATATAGGCCTACAGATACAGACAGATACAGATCTGCAACACAGAATGGTGTAAGTTGATCAGTACATGTATCCGGAGAAATAAGTGAGATAGCCCTAAAGTCTGTCCGACGGTGGAGGATGGTCCAAAATGAAAGTTAGCTTTTTGGTATCCAGTCAGTAAATTCTCAAGCGATTGTCACAAAATTTTGCAATCATTATTATCTAGTCATTTGGCAACAACCCTGATAATTTCGCGAATTTTAGTAGTTGATAAATTAGAAAAAATTCAAAGAGCAGCAGCAAGATTTGTCACCCAAAATTATAGACAAACAGCCAGTGTGACATCTCTCATTCAGAACTTGGGCTGGACTGACTTGAAAACAAGACGAAAAAATTATAGGCTTTTATGTATGTTCAAAATTTTAAATGAGTTAGTTGAAATTACTATTAATGACTGTTAATCCCAGCAGATAGAAGAACACGTGGTGGGCACAATCAGGCTTATAAACACATCAGAGCTAACACCACACTGGGACAAAATTCTTTTTGGCATCGAACTATCCCTGATTGGAATTCTCTTCCGGCAGCTGCCACAGAATCGAAAACTGTGGCAGCATTCAAGAGTCAGCTGGTCGACTAGATCTGCCAGCCTCTTTCCCCCCTCCAGCCTGATACTCCACAATGGAGGGCTGCTGGAGTATTTACTCAAAGTTACTCAAAGTCAAAGTATTTCAAAAGTTAGACCATTTGACATGTAGCGCAATTCTGAGAATAAACCGGAATAAGGTTAATGGGTTTATACATGTTATAGAGGAGCATCATAAATAGACATTTACTACATGTCAAATGGTCTAACTTTTGAATTATCCAATATTTTTTTACGAAATTTTCAGGATCGAAGCCAAATGACTAGAAAATAGGGTTTACAAAATTTCATGAAAATTGCTTAAGAATTGACCGACTTTCATTTTGGACCATTCTCCGCCGTCGGACAGACTGTAACTTGTCTTGTGTGAAAAGGAGTGGAATTTTTTTAAACAGGTAAATGGCAGGTCGAGTGATTGCCGAGTAAACAATGCCCCCGGGCGAACCACAGAGCCGTGAATCTAGTATCAAAGTGGCTTTGATACCAACTTCAAATTGCTCTCATGGACTTAATCTGATGAGCTATGGCCAATCTAACATCATCTTGCTTATAATAAATATATTTTCTTACATATCTCAGATTCTTGAGCTGATATGTGACATATTGGACCTGAATTTAGGTAAAAAAACAACTACAAAAACAACCTTCGCCAGTGCGACATGAACGACATCTATGTGAGGAGAATGTGTTCCCGAATCCGTATGCTCAAAACCGCTTGAAGTAAATATAAACACAAAAGCACGTGCTCCAAACCGTGAATGCACATGCGTGATGACGTCATGTTCGACTATGTTTCCTGACTATATTACCTATCTCACAAAGTCTTGCCTTAACACCCCACTCCAACCGAGAACACGGAAAGCCTCTAAGTACAGTTTTGGATAAATAACTGGAATATAAACATACTTTTATTTTCTAACAATCAAAAATCCTCACAGATATGAGGCAAATATGGTAGTGAAGACGTATACATTTGTAGGTAAGTCGGCGAATTGCGATTTAACCGTGAACTGGGCATTGTTAAAGTCCATGGCAGGACAGCGGCTGTACACAATTCAGCGTCGTAGTGAGTCGTGAGTGAGTGTTGCTGTTCCTCTAGGGTACATCTGAAGATGTCATTTTGGTGTTCTTCATGATATGTGAATTTGTGATACAATGCAATAAAAGACATATTTTTCTTTGTTTGTTTGTTCTTTCTGCTCACTAAAACTCAAAGAAATATTTGTTTTGAATGGCACTTTTATCACCTGTTCTGGGGGTTCCCATCATTGGATTTCTCGCAATTACAAAAAATGATGCCAGCTCTCGCTTTAAATTTCATGATAGCTGAAACAAATGCTTGAAGAGGTAAGTGGAACAGGCATGCTGTGGCCCCTTCTGATAATTTTTTTACACATACATGTGCAATTTTTTTAATTTTTGTAAAAAATTGCACTGCCCTACATGAGGAAATTCTGGAGGACATTATTAGGATTTAAGATCGTTTGAACAAAACAATGTGGGTATCTCGAAAAATTGAGATACCTGGGGAAGGCTGCACTAGTTTGCCCAGGGTAAAACCTGGGTGAAGTTTTGTTTGCCTGCCCTACGCTTCCTCGTGTTGCGCAACGGGTGTGAAAATGGAAGTTTGTAGCCATAAGGATGAGAATCCATCAAAATTTTTCTTCTTCCATGACCCCCTCATGGAAAAAAAACGTAGGCCGGAGATTTTATAATGCCTAAATGTCTGATTTTTATGTGCATATATATGGTATATTTGCTACTTTTACTGTATTGCGGAGCACTCATTTGGTACCCTGATGTATTTAAAAACTAGAACTCTCAACAGCAACAACACCTCAGTAGTTGTCTTCAGCTGCTTCAAAAAGTTCAAGTATCCGGGTGATGTTTTGGATTTTGTTACCCCCATAACAGTATGCAACATTGCTATGCCAACTTTTGGACGTTTTTATCATTTAGCTCAGATTTTGATCTAGCACAGCATTTTTCTTGCTCAGTGAAAACTGTGGAATGTAGTCAAATATTTCTTTTAGCATGTCGGCAGTTATGAAAAAAGGCTCACCATAATTTTATTGGACAATTTAAAAATTTATTGAATCTACCTATCTAAGGCCTAGTCGGAAAGTATCCAGAGAATAGAGGTAGAACTTAAAAATAAAGGAAATTAAAGTGGTAGGTGGAATTCAACAGAATAAAATTAATGGGAGTGCATCTGGAGAAGTCAGTTAGAGAAGTCAGTGGGAAATAGGAGTGGAAGTGGCCGATCCCAGTGGTCGATGATGGAGTGTCAATGTAATACTGTTTTTAAAAGAGGAGGTATCTGGAGAATAAAGTGGAAGAAGAGGTGAGAAAGTGGTGGAAATGGTGCCAGGAGAATTCAATTCAAAAGAGAAGCGAGAGAGAGGATTGAAGGGGGTAGTTGGAGTGTCAACATAAATGCTGTCAATGGCAAGATAACTGGAAAATACAGTAAATGAGAAATGAGAAACATCCGGTGAATACAGTGGAATATAATGGGAAGAGAAATAGAATGAGAAATGAGAAAAATGAGTAGAAGGTGGGAGTGTCAAAGAATGATGGCAAAGGAGTAAAAGTGGATTGTGGAGAGTTATCTGGTGATGCTTTGAGAATAATAAAACTCTCCGAAGGTGTTTGTTTTTAGTTTTCTTGTCTATACTATGGTAAAATTCAGATTCAGATATGGAATGCTTGCTAACCCATAACATGTTGTGGAGGGTGGCTTTTGCCAACTAGTTGGAGCTAGACGGTTCTGGAGCTGATCCAAGAGGGGGGGGTTTGAGGTTTAATTCCCCCACCCTTTCAGAAAGAAATTATTATCTTATTTAGGGCTTTCCTTATTAACTAGTGATTTATACTGAGGGACAAACAGTGCACAATATGCCTTGGATTGCAGGAGAAACCTTTGAGTATAATAAAAATCTCCAGAGGTTTTTTTTTTGTAGTTTTCTTGTCTATACTATAGTAAAAATTCAGATTCAGATATGGAATGCTTGCTAACCCGTAACATGTTGTGGAGGGTGGCTTTTGCCAACTAGTTGCAGTTAGACGGTTCAGGAGCTGATCCAAGAGGGGGGGGGGGTTGAGGTTTAATTCCTCCACCATATCAAAAAAAATTATTATCTTCTTTAGGGCTTTCCTTATTAACTAGTGATATATACTGAGGGACAAACAGTGCACAATATGCCGTGGATTGCAGGAGAAACCTTTGAGAATAATAAAAATCTCCGGAGGTGTTTTTTTTTTAGTTTTCTTGTCTATACTATAGTAAAAATTCAGATTCAGATATGGAATGCTTGCTAACCCGTAACATGTTGTGGAGGGTGGCTTTTGCCAACTAGTTGGAGTTAGACGGTTCAGGAGCTGATCCAAGAGGGGGGGGGGGGTTGAGGTTTAATTCCTCCACCCTCTCAAAAAAAAATTATCATTTTATTTAGGGCTTTCCTTATTAACTGGTGATATATACTGAGGGACAAACAGTGCACAATATGCCTTGGATTGCAGGATAATCTTTTAGGAATAATAAAAATCTCAGGAGGTGTTTTTTTAGTTGTTTTCTTGTCTATACTATGGTAAAAATTACTGCAAAAATTGTGTTTTAAAATAGGCTTTTTCTGTGTATGATTAGGCCTACATAGAAACAAACAATTGATTTTCAAATGTTTTTCTCAGCCTGATATTAGCCTAGAGGTAGGCTGTAAAATTAATGTTCTCCAATTTCCCAGGTCGCCAGCTTATTTTGAAGCCGGCTCCTGATCATTTTAAGATCAATTTTAGGTAAATTCATCAAATGGTGCCAACCTATTTAAGTGTTTTTAGCGATAGGAGCCGAGAAAATAGATTATATTTATAGAAGAGCAGATATACAGGTTATGTAATTGTTTGCTGGAATTGATAGGTGAATTTCAGCTAATTCTCGGCTCCTATTGCCAAAATTGCCAAAAACACTAAAATGGGCGGCACCTACTCAATTTTTGACAGATTTTTTCAAAATTGGTCTTAAATGAACAGGAGCTAAAGGGCTTCAAAATAAGCTTTTTTCTCTGTTTTAGATGAGGGCTCGCTTTAGATATAAGCCGCGCATCATTATTGCCGATTCCCGAAAAAAACCAGTCAATTTTGGGAGATAGAAAAAACATATCGACAAAAAACCAAGTTAATTTCGAGAGATAAAAAATATTTTTCCAGCTATGTTTTTTCTGCTTGTTTTTTTTCATCGCTCTCTTTAACTTTTTTCAGAATAGGTCAAAAGTTTTTTTTATTTTGTCGCTCTCATCAACTTTTCCAGAAATATGTCAAATGTTCTTTTTATTTCGTCACCCTCATTAACTTTTCCAAAAATAGGTTCAATGTTTTTTTTTCATAATTTTTTTTTTCGCCCTCTCTTATTCGATTTTGTATTTTTTCTGATTTAAAAGAGAGAAATTAAACATAGTGGCCTGGGGTTCCACCATAGGGTTCATCCCAAATTTAAAAACAGACAGCCAAAACATCATAGAAAGGCTTCATGGACTAACCCTCCATGGCAGTTCGTCTGTGCGTCCTCTCTGGGAGGGGCTGGCAGGGTGCGCACGAGTCCTGGAAATTCTAAAAAATCCTTGAATTTAAAAAGAGAAAATCCAGGCTTTGAAAGTTACAGAATTTTGTTAAGAGTGCTTGAAGATTCTGGATTTTTAAATAGGGAAAAGAGAGATTGCAAAAAATGATGTGTTGCCATCTATAATACTTAATAGTAAGGACGAATTAGTTGGTATGTAAATTGTCTTTTAAAAGATATAGAATACGTATGTACTTTCAAGTTGTAATTGGGAAATAAATATATTGAGTTACTGTGTACACTTCTAAAAGTCCTTAAAAACCCCGATTCGGTCCTGGGAAAGTCCTGAAAAAGTCCTGGAATTCTGTGTCTTCATGGGAGTATGAACCCTGGGCTGGCGTACAGCACCCCCGCCTCCTGGAACTGTTGACTGTGATAAGCCCCCTGACATCATGGCAAGAGGCTGGTCCATCGTCCATCCCGGTCATCGTCCCGGAACAGCGTTATCTAATGATTGCATGGAAGGTGATCAGACCTATGCGGCCGCACTTTCTGAGCTTTGCTGGTACATCGAGAGTGGCTGACTTAGCAGAGTCACCCGTCCTTCCTCGACCAATTTATGTTTGAAATAAATGTATCAAAAAAAGTTCACCTTAATTTAAGATATTCAATTGATATTGCTGCATTGTTTTTGTAAAACTTTTTTTTGTTATTTACAGCTGCTGTGAACATGGCTGTGCCATTTCTTCTTGTTTCTTCTGTACCAGGATATTATGTCCGTGACACTTTTCGGTAATGTATTTTTAAATTTTTTTTATGTGGCTATCTTGTATAGTTTATTGTTTTTTAGAATGAAAATTGTGAAACTTGCATTGTTTAACTAATTGGTAATTTAAATCATGTGAATACATATTTATCTGTTTATAATTCATTCATTATTACCTCTTGTTAACAGCAATGCTCAATTTGACTAGAATTACTTTTATATGTTTAATTTTAGACAGTGTACATCTGACTGAGGTTTTATAAGGTCAAATGTATTGAACATTAATTTTACTCTTTTGGGTATTGTGGACCATTCGTGAGCTCTCACAACCCGCCGTCTCCGCCATTTGTTTTGGCTACTGCTTTAACATTGTCATAATTCACACAAAATTCATCCAATCTGGCAACTTGTTCTTGTTTTTTTAATTCAATGCCTTGAAACCTTGCATAGATAGCTTTTCAGGGTCTGAGTCTTTTGACATTACATGTATCGGTTTTCATTTGCGCCCATGTTCCATGAAAAACCTTGACACTTCCTGTAGATATGCAGTATATATGAAATGTATTCGCACTAGTTGTGTCAAATTTGTGGATATTTTGAGTCACTACATACCGTGACCCACAACTTCAGTGTTGCAGTGCTTGCACTGTATTTTTAGCTCCCGCCTCACCGTAGGTGAGACGGAGGGAGCTATGTATTCCGCCTCCGTTCTGTTTTTACCTCTTCTTTTGCCTATAACTTTGTAAGAAAATAAGCTAGGATAACAATTTTTGGTATGTGGGTTACTTCCAGGTGGATAATGGACAAGTTAAAATATTTTTAATCTGAATTCAATACGCAAGGTCGTAGAGGAGAAAATGATGATGTTACCGTGTTTGGCCGTCCGTGAACAATTCGTTTTCGGAGCATATCTCTGAAATTAGTTGTCCGATTGTCTTCAAATTTTACACACAACACTTCTAGGGGGTGTAGTTGTGCCTTTTGGGGTATATGAACTTTGACCTACTTTTGGTTTAGAACTATGACCTATTTAGACGTTCTGACGCACACTTCGTTTCCGGAGCAGATCTCGAAAAGTACTGGGCCGATTACAGTCATATTGCGCATACATGTTCTCTAAGGTCCCTAGTTGTGCCTTTTCAGGCTTTTGGACCTTGACCTTGAAGTTGACCCAGCACTTTGACCTAATTTATGACATCGGTAAATCCGACTGAAATATTTTGCGGAATATCATGAAAACCGCTCAAGATAGCTACACCATTACTATAAAACAAATTGTAAGGTTTCAGGAGAGGATGCATCATGAAAAATTTCAAGTCGATAAAAGTCAAAATGGCCGCGCATCGGCCATTATTCACCTCAACAGGCCTGATATTGCGGAATATCACGAAAACCGCTCAAGATAGCTACACCATTACTATAAAACAAATTGTAAGGTTTCAGGAGAGGATGCAACTTGAAAAATTTCAAGTCGATAAAATTCAAAATGGCCGGTTATCTGCCATTATTCACCTTGACAGGCCTCATATTGCGGAATATCATGAAAACCGTTAAGATAGCTACACCATTACTATAAAACAAATTGTAAGGTTTCAGGAGAGGATAAATTTGAAAAAAAATTCAACTCGATCAAATTTAAAATGGCCACCTATCGGCCATTATTCACCTCGACAGGCCTCATATTGCGGAATATCATGAAAACCGCTCAAGATAGCTACACCATTACTATAAAACAAATTGTAAGGTTTCAGGAGAGGATGCATTTAAAAAAAATTCAACTTGATCAAATTCAAAATGGCCGCCTATCGGCCATTCTCCACCTCGACAGGCCTGATATTGGGTAAACCGTGCTAGATAGCTAAACCACTACTATAAAACAAAATGTGAGATTTCAGAAGAGGATGCATTTTGAAAAAAATTGACTTGATCAAATTCAAAATGGCCGCTTATCGGCTATTATTCACTTTCGCATGGCCGGTATTTGGTAAACCGTGCTAGATGGCTAGACCATTACTATAGTCTATAGTAATGGTCTAGCCATCTAGCACGGTTTTCTATAGTATAGAACACAATATGACTTCTCGGGGGAGCAGAGGTGGGCAAGTGGTCGCCACATCGTCACATGTGGCGACAGAAGCAAAATATCTGTAATGTAAATATTAAAAAATGACCATTCAGAGCACCTAAAAGTAGCCATTTGTGGCGACAGGACTCTTTTTGCCTGCCCACCCCTTGGGAGGATGCACCCTTAAATTTTGTAACTCTTATCAAATTCAAAATGGCCGACAATCTGCATTATTTACCTCAATAGGCTTGATATCAGGTAAACCGTGCTAGACAGCTAGACCATTACTATAAAACAAAATGTGAGAATTCAGGAGAGGATGCAATTTGAAAAAAATTAACTTGATCAAATTCAAAATGGTCGCCTTTAGGCCATTATTCACTTTCACATGGCCGTTATTTGGTAAACTATGATAGATGGCTAGACCATTACTATAAAACAAAATATGATTTTTCGGGGGAGGATGCACCCTGGAAATTTTTAACTTATCGAATTCAAAATTGCCAACAATCAGCATTATTTACCTCGATAGGCCTGATATCAGGTAAACTGTGCTAGATGGCTTGACCATTAAGTTGTACTATAAAAAAAATGTGAGATTTCAGGAGAGGATGCATCTTGAAAAATGTAGACTCGATCAAATTCAAAATGGTCACCTATCGACCATTTTTCACTTTTACATGGACGATTTTTGGTAAAATGTGCTAGATGGCTAGACCATTACTATAAAACAAATTGTGATTTTTCGGGGGAAGATGCACCCTGAAAATTTTTAACTTATCGAATTCAAAATGGCCAACAATCAGCATTATTCACCTAGATAGGCCTGATATCAGGTAAACTGTGCTAAATAGCTAGACCATTACTATAAAACAAATAATTACTATGAAACAAAATGTGAGGTTTCGGGAGGGGATGCACCCTGAAATTTTTTAACGAGTCTATAATATCGAATTCAAAATGACCGTAAATCGGCCATTATTGCCTGATATCGGGTAAACCGTGCCAGATAGGTACAGTAGACCATTACTGGGATACTGATTAGGATCATTAATTTCAATGGAGGTTTCCAATCTCTGACAGACTGTCTAGTTCTTATCTTACTCTTAGACTGAGCCTCTTAGACCTAGCTGTCTTGCGTCTTGATTTTTGACCTAGCCTAGGACTACATTATTAACCCTACACAAAATTTCTTAAATCAAATTCTAATTCGGAGCGGGAGCTCCTGGACTTATGTAGTCTTATTTACTGACTTTAATATGCTTTTGCAACTTTACCCTTATCCAGCTAAGGCGAGAATTTGTTGATTAATGGGTTCTCTCGATAACTAAAATTGAAATTTAAAAAAACTTATACAGCATCGCCGACCTGACAATATAGACTGATATACATGGGAATAATACTGAAAATTATGCATATTTTTCCAATAAAATAAGTCGACACCTAAAAAAACCACGTTTCTTGTAAAAGGTAACCGTTGCAAAATAAAATAAAGTATTTTTTTCATTTTTTACCGACCGCCTGCTCTGAATCCTGAATAAAAATTCTGGGGAACCGATTAACACTGTGGCCTAAGTTAATTTATTTAAATTTTCACTCACTTGAAGTTGTGTCTCGCTACAGCGACCCACTACTTCGTTCAAGTGGAAAAATTACTCATATGTGTTTAATACATGCGCAAATACATGTATGTGCAAATCTTGATGTTTCAACACACATTTCATTCCCAATAACAGTGATTTGGTTGACTAGTAATAAAACAGATTAAAATTGCCAATATTTGCTCGTGACCAGCAGGACAGCGGTTAAACTTGTTTTCCGGGTTTATTAAGATGATTAGAATGACAGAGTGAAAATTCGACCACATTATGTGACACTCTGTACTGTACATGTCTGTGAGATGGTTATATTTGGAAAATCATGTAAGTAAACTGTATGTGAAATGTAAGTAAAATGTGTATCTGTTTGTCTTATAGGTTTAAATTATCCGTGCTGTTTTTAACATGGTTTGCTTATACTACATACCATCTCTCTCGCAAACCCATCAGTGTTGTAAAGGTATGTGAATGTTTTATCATCAAATAAAAATTAGTTTAGGAAATATTGCATTAATGGCTCATCAGCCAGTTTGAATTGAAATACTGTCTGCTTGAATAGCTGTAGAAGCTGCTCCAATATTTTTGTGTAAAATTAATAAAAAAAACTCTCTCTCTCCCCAAAAACCCCCTGATTCTTTTAAATAACTGGGGAGCCTGCCCATTAAAAAACAATAAGTTGGATTTTGTTTGGTGTTCAGGACAAACGAACATTTTGTTATGTTTTTTTATTTTTTGGCCTAGAGGTGCACATACTGCATGATACTGGTGGACACTTCATATTTTTTTTTTTTCTTGCACAGATGGAAAAAGCGCTATTTTTTATATATTTACTTCTTGAACCAGTGGAAGGCACAAGGTCATTTATTACATTTTCTTGAAACAACTAGAGCCATACTGTCTAATATTTAAAAATATTTTGAATAAATAAAGGTGTTTTATACTGCTACACCCACGGGCCACACAAAAAATTTAGGAGTTGATTCGTGGTGGCCATTTTGAATTTCAGTAATCTCTTCCACATTTCCATATCTTGGGAATGTGATTGTATAATTTAAATAATTTATGACTAAATTTTTGCGTTTTTGCACCCACAAAAAATTATGAAGTTGACCTATCCAGGTGGCCATTTTTAATTTTCATAGGATCTTTAAAATCTTACTTGCACATCCCCATGTTGTTAAGAATGTGAGTTTAAAATTGCAAAAAAATTGACCCTGTTTTCTTAGTTTTTGCGCTCCTAAAAAACGGTACTTGTAAGCCTGATGCTGGGCGCCTGACGGAATCCCAGCTAGAGTAAGATCTCCTTTCCCCTACGGACGGGGGAGAACAATTAAAAAAATTTAAAAATGTTTCAATACTTCGTGACAACTATCCTGCCCTCTTACAATTAATAATGTCATTTGTAATATTTTCATTTGTCCTTGCTATCTTTAGTAGCAAACTGCATGTTATATATTTCTCCATTAACAAGATGATTATTAACACATGAAAGGCACATTTCTTCTGTAATTGTGAAGTATCACTGCCAGCTCCATGTATTGGACTGCACTCGACAGAAATCCAAACTGGTATATAAAGACAACCTGCATTATCAGGTAATAGCATGTGTTTACTCATGATGTAGGATATAACGACGTACAATGTAGGCTACAAGTACATTGTTGTTGAGCGTTGGCACTGGCCGCTAGCCACTGTGATGATGATATTTGCCATGACTTGTGGTAAATGATTTGTAATGCCTATTAGCCAGAGTGGTAAACATAAGAAAACAGTCATTTTCAGGAGGCCCACTGCACAACACTATGTGAACTTTGATTGTATTCATGACCACCAGTCACAAACTCATTTATAACCAACTATTCACAATATTTCGGGGTGTACAATCCATCGTACATAGAATCAATTTACCATGGCCGTACTTGTTTTTTTAGGAACCAGTATGTTATTCTATAAATTTTTTTTTTTTTTATACTGTAAAGCTTATTTCTTTCTTTTTTTCACAGACTGTTTTGCACCAAAATGAAACCAATGCATCTTATGCACCTTTTGGTATGTATCCATTGTGCCATATTACTGTACATTGTTCTCAAAAAAAATTGAGGTTTATCTTTCCATTTTACAGTTTTATTGCCATACACAGTTAAATTAATTCTCAATAGCTTCGATGAAGGCCCAACTATATATTATCTCTACCATGCATATTATTTTAATAATACTATATAGTGCTCATCACAATATAAAAATCATTAACATATCATTATAATGTAGTTATTTGTGACCCGCCATGCAAAAAGGAACCTCCCCATGGCTTTTATAAAATTATTTATGATGTCATTTAAAATTTAAATTTAGTGTTTACATAACTAATTTTCAAATAATAAAAATCTCATAAAACAAAAAGTTATAATTTTTTTTCAAAAATTCTTTCAGTTATCGAAACAGAAAGGACACGGCTATCTTATCAACTATGTAAATCAATTTGGCAAATTGTGACTTTACGGTCCTTTTCGCATGAATTGTGAATTATATTATAATTAGCATGATAGAATATTGTAAAACAATTTATTTTCAAATAAATTTTTTGAAATATATACTATTTCACATGAGGTGCAACTTAGAGCAACTCACTTGGTGTCAACACGTACCTTTCACTTTGTGCATCGACAATTTTTACAATGCACAGTCAAATTTAGATATACCTATATAGGTAGATAGGGATCTTAAAGGGGTATTCTTTAACTGTCTTTGTTTTTGTATCAATGACAACTTACTGTCACCAAGATTTTGCCTGGCATTAGCAAGGTTGCTGCCAATAGATTGTACAATATAGATTGTTCATAATATTTATTTTAATTTATTAAACTTTTATTCTTATTTCACTGGAATAACCATGATAACAGTAAATTTAGAATATTCAAAAGGATTGATGATGGAGTTTAATTTTGATTGTGATCAGAGACAACTAATATCTCTATTAACTTTACCAATGAATTATCTGCATAACAAATATTAAATTCAGTATTATTTCTTTTGATAACAAGTATGGATTTAATACATGTATACTGACTGTGTAAAAACGTAGATTAATTATTGAATAAGTGGACTGGGTAAGAAAGTATTTAGTACTGTTTGTTATTTGTAGGGGTACAAATAATAACTCATTTCTGAAAATATTAATTTCCTGCAGATAATGAGAATTATAAGGATCTGTTCGGTGCTCTGGATTATTCCTTTCTGGCGGCTTATGCTATCGGCATGTTCTGCAGGTTTGTATACATATACCACTGTTTTTAAATTTCCTTAATTGAGCATCGCCTTTTCAAGTTACTGTTTATTTGACTTCCAGTTAAAAAACATGCAAAAATGGTACATTATCATTATTATTAATTGGGTATTTTTTTGAACATGGTATTAACTTTAGTTGACGGGAACAGGTCGAGACGACCTCTACAATGCCTGTCAACTATATTAATGATATGCTTAAAGCTTTCTGAAAGAACCAGGCAAACATTAATTCACCGCTGAATTATAATGTCAGAAATCAATTGCTGAATTAATTTTTTTTTTAATAAAGACAGTAATCACTGATGTCGACAAAAGGCGACATCCGCGATTTGCCAGGTGGTCGCGGTGAAAGGGTTGAACCATAGAGACAAGGAAAATAATATAATAATTCTTTGAGGGCCAAACTAAATAATATAATATTCACCCACTTGAAGCAGTGTATCGCTACTGCAACACACAATTTCAATTTCGTGAAAAATACTTATATTTGTTACATAATATTTAGGCCCTTATTGCTGTCATTGTCGCTAATAAACCTAAATAGCTCACTTACAAAATTTGTCAGCTAATGCTCTACTAAATGAATTAAATAAGAATTATAGTCAAGGTTGGTGGTCAAAGGTGGTAAACAGCTAACTAATAACGACTACTTCAATGAAGCTATATAAAAAAAATGTTTTCCAGACTAACTACAGTGTACAAAAACTAATGTTAATTAGAAGCAAAGGTTATATTAATGAAATTGGCATCAGATATTCCCGTACCCTACATGTATTTATATCTAAAAGTTGCATGACATGTATATGGCAATGTTTCCAATTACATAAATTAATATAGAATAAACTATGATCATTGATGAAATTCTACCATCATATTTTACAACCTGATGTCGTCCTGATGTCGCGATACATGTATCGGGGTATATGAGAAAATGGCCAAAATATTTTGCACATTTTCTCATTGTTGTATCATCATTATTTATGGGATAGCTTATTGTATCAGTTGCTGATAATGTGAAATGTTATTATTCATGATATTCTATGATACAGTACCGTAATACTAATAATGTAAAGTGGTCATATTCATGATATTCTATGATGCATGTAAAAAGATTCAAATTGTTTAAATTGTCTGATAATTCTACATGTACATGTGCCTGTGGTTCTGACAGAAATAGATGTGATGTGAGCAGAAGCCTGATGTAAATAATGATTCAGTTACCGTTCAATGGGGTATATGTATACCCTATCCCCGCACATTAAAGTGCATGTACTCATATTTAAGGATGCACTTTGTTTATGAAAATAGGTTCATGCACTTATATTCGGACATAAAAATAAATTTTAAATTAAATTCTGTGAAATTCCAATTATTTAATTTATTTCAACGAAATATAAACTAAAATAATAATCACTGAGTACATGTATTACTTTGGAGGTAACTTGCTGGAGTGACTCCAGGCTATTGGTGCTGACAGTACTTGAGCTGTCATATCACACATTATCTGTTGAAGCTACCGCTACATGTATGTATAACACCCATGCACTATAGCCTGAGTGGCTTAAACTGTTGGCGAACATACATGTATCTATGATAAGGAACAATTCACTCCTAATAACTAAAATACTGTATTTATTCTTATAAATGTCCAGGGCGTTAAAGAATGATTCAACTGCAAAACGCGCATGCCTGGGATGGTCAAGTGTAGGCCAACAGTAGCCTATTGAGTACAGATTGATGGCATTAATATAGCCACTGAACTGATTACAAGATACTACTTAAAGGGACAATGATCCAATGCTGTTTTAATGCTAGGCCAAGGTCTGCAACGCTGGCCCAACATTGAACCAACAGTGAATAAATGTACAATGTTTAAGAGAAAGTCCTCCTGCCCAACAAACACAAGACATTTATACAACGTCGGCACAACGTCTTCGACGTTGGTCCAACATTGCATAAAGTCATACAAATGTTTTGTGTTTACTGGGCATGTCAATACAAGCTTGGGTCAAGCAGTTTCAACATCCCCGCAGTAATACAGTCAGTTTGTTTGCAAGCCAGCGTCCAAGTAGGGGTAATGGCCAAGAGCTTTGAATTATAAACTCATAGATGTCGCGCAAGTATATATGAACTTGCTGTGATTTGAGAACTTACTTTAATGAGGCTTTGGGTATGAAACGCATAATTAGTATTATTATGGAATAGGGACTTGGCCTACCCACGAGCACTATTGCCTTCTGGGGGACCCTTGTCCCGCGAATTTTGACAGTTGACCACACCTTTAATTAGAAAATCCCCTGAGAACACAAGGGGACTGGGCACTTATTAGAGTGGTTTATTAATCATTATATGTGTATAGTGTAGATGATCGTGGATTATATTTTCAAATCAGGGGGGTGTGCGTTTATCGGAATATGTGTGTTTATTAGAATAAATATGGTAACTAATGTTGTTTGTGTTTGCGATCAGCATCATATTTTATTATTATGTATGTATGCTAGTGAGGGTTTGTATAAGCTAATAATCTAACATATCGATTTGATTGTGACCTGAAGTGTATGGGTGAGTTACCAAGCGTTTTTTTGTCATTCATGTTACCAAAAAAATTCTGATGTTTTTTTTGGTCGCCCTCTTCAACTTTTCCAGAAATATGTTCAATGGGTTATGTCCTAAATTTTTTCCCCTTCCTCCCTCATTCAGTCAATAGATTTTGGATTTTTTCTCTTCTAAAACAGAGAATAAAAACATAGTGGCCTAAAATATGATGGTAGAATATCATCAATGATCATAGCTTGTTCTATATAAATTTACGAAATTGCAAACATTGCCAATTTGTATATTAATTGGCTGCTTGATCTTGTCTAATTTGGTTGTTGGTTTTGACAGTGGTCATATTGCTGAGAGGAGTGATTTACGTTATTTTCTTTCAATTGGCATGCTGCTAAGCGGAATATTTACAGCCCTTTTTGGTTTTGCAAAATATTGGCAAATCCATTCACTGGCTTATTTCATAGTGATCCAGGTTTGTATAAATTCTGATGTGAAATATCTCTTTATCTTAAATTTTTTTATAATCTACAAAAGCAAGCGCTAGTTAAGACTTATGTATTGTATCAACATCCGGAAAAAGTCTGATCAAATGCCTTTTAACTGCTTTACAATGTAATATGACAAGATGAAGCAAATGTCCTGTAATTATAGTACATGTAGTACTTGTCTGTGAAATCAAATTTTTACATTTATCATTGTCATTTTATGATTTGATGTTCACCAATGAAAAACACAATCTGCTTTTCACCATTTCAATATCTGCACTAAAAATTCTGTACTAAAAGGCAATTTGTCCTAAAAAACTACATGCGGCATATCACTATGGGAGCTTTGATAGGCTAAGATCTATTTGAACCACTTTTATTTATTGTTTCCTACATCAAATTTCATTAATTAAGCATTCTCGATGTTATGGCTTTAGTGTTTGACATTTATCCATTGCCACTGTCATGGGCACCACTACAAATGGTAACTGAGGAGTTTTGTTATCTTTCCATTTTTTACATAATGTGGATTGGGAAAAAATCTCGTATTTTTTTGGCACTGACCCTTAAAGGCTTGTTTTGTAAGATAGCCACCTTACATAATTATGAACACAATATTTTCTGAACCATTTGTCACATGTAGATTGCATTCAAATTTGATAAGATTATTCTCTAACGTTAGATATTTATCAAGATCTGATTACCGTATATCGCGGCGTATAGTACGCTACTTTTTTTTCTTTTTTTGAGCCCGTTTTTGGCCTGGTGCGTATTATCCACTGGTGCGTACAATATATTGATTTTGCTGAGATTTGTCACTCAAAATTTTGCTAAATAGACAGTCTCACGTCTCCCGAGTGAACTGCGATCTCCTAACTCCTTATATTTTCGCCCAAAAATGGCAAATTACTCAGCAGCTATAATGAGACCATTTGTTTCTAATACACTGAAGATGTCTGGTGAAATAACATTTCATAACAACCTAGCATTTATTTGTCTTTTAAATATACCATAAAGTCATTTATTAATGTTATTTAAATAATTATCAGACATCGCTAGGCCTACTTCATTATGTGTATTGCTTTGATTGCGTGACCACTGTGAAGCTTCTATTCCATTCACCAGATGTCGCTGTCGGCGGCGACGTGACGTGCCTATCCTATACACTGTACCGGTATACGGCTTGATTATTAGCAGATTTTATTATTATAGGCCTACATATTTCACTGCAATCTATATTCAAGTCAATGGTATTCTAAAATACAGACGAAATGTATCCTGGTAGAAAGTTTAAATAATATTAGAACGCTAATACCGATAGGTTTCACGGCAAAAAGAATAATATAATAATAAATAATAATAATTTTGCTCTTGATATAATTGCCACATTCCTAAATCCATACATATACATGATAGACATAAATTGTATGCTTGTAATAAATCACCTTAACATTGCTGTCACCAATACATACATGTGCCATTTCATTATTGTTACTCTAAAT
Source organism: Flabesymbios commensalis (assembly GCA_964017125.1). Lineage (NCBI taxonomy): Eukaryota > Metazoa > Annelida > Polychaeta > Terebellida > Flabelligeridae > Flabesymbios > Flabesymbios commensalis. The sequence continues at coordinate 57,725,311 of OZ024905.1, forward strand.
AAAAAATTGTATGTTGTTATACAAAAATGTTTTTTTATTTGTTGTATCTTATTAAAAATTAGCTAGATTATATCGCCGTTTCGGCCGTCATAACTTTTTTTGGAAATAATCCATCAATTCAGGGGATTTTGAAATGTTGTTGTTTAAATTTTACCACCGATTCACCATTTAATAGCCACACATGTGGTTCAATATTTCTCGTGGCATAGTGTGTTTACATGTAAATTGTAAATATGTTGTTCTGGATTCTTTAGGCTCTGGCTGGATTTGCACAATCGTCTGGTTGGCCATCAGTGGTTGCATGTATGGCTAACTGGTATGGTAAGGGGAAGTGAGTATATTGTTGATATCATATTTGTTATTGTGGTAGGGTAGAGACTCAATGTTTTTGCTGAGTCCTCCCGCCGCCGCCTCATTTTGTTTCTGCTCTCACTCGAAAACCCCTGCTCGGATTATTTCCAAATATTTGCAGTATGCATATTGGACCTAAGGAATTTGTCCTGTAATTAAGTCTCCACCCACTATGTGGTGGTGGAGACTTATTGTTTTTGCTGAGTCCGCCCGCCGCCACCGCCGCCACTTGTTTCTGCTCTCACACGAAAACCCCCACTCAGATTATTTCCAAATATTTGCAGTATGCATACTGGCCCTGGGGAATTTGTCTGGTAAATTTTTTTTTTGCCGTTTTCAGTTTCTTCAACAAAATCCAAGATGGCCGCCAAAATCCTATGGCGCACGCTAGAGCTCGAACGGCTTCATCGATTTGTTTCATGTTTGGTTTAAATGAAAAACCTTACTCTGGCCGTTAGCTGAAAAGCTTTTGGTGTGATTCTGATAATAAAAACTTTGTTTTTTTTACTTTTTAGTATTTTAGCGGATATTTCTGTTTTGCTCATTTTGGCCATCATCAAAATTTGGTAATACAACCCTACTCGGATTATTTCTAGATATTTGCAGTATGCATATTGGCCCTAGGAAATTTGCCCTGTAAATTTTTTTCGGCAATTTTTGGCTTCTTTAACAAAATCCAAGATGGTCGCCAAAATCCTATGTCGTTCTCTTGAGCGTGAACCGCTTTATGGATTTGTTTAATGTTTGGTTTAAAGGAAAGACCCTACTCTGCACATGTGCTGATTAGTTTTTAGTGTGATTCTGATAATAAAAACTATGATTTTTTTACGTTTCAGAATTTTAGCGGATTTTTCAGTTTTGTTCATTTTGGTTATCATCAAAATTTGTTAATTAGCTATACACCCCTGCTCAGAGTATTTCTAAATATTTGCAGTATGCATATTGGCCCTAAGGAATTTGCCCAATAAACTTTTTTGCGTTTTTCAGCTTCTTCAGGGGTGGGCAGGCAAAATGAGTCCTGTCGCCACAAATGGCTACTTTTGGGTGCTCTGAATGGTCATTTTGTAATATTTACATTACAGATATTTTGCTTCTGGCGATGTGGCGACCACTTGCCCACCTCTGTTCTTCAGCAAAATCCAAGATGGCCGCCAAAATCCTATGTTGCTCTCTAGAGCTCAAACCGCTTTCTGGATTTGTTTTATGTTTTATGTTTTCAGCATTTTCGCGGATATTTCAGTTTTGTTCATTTTGGCTATCATCAAAATTTGGTAATATAGCTATACACCCCTTATTGGATTATTTCTAAATATTTGCAGTATGCATATTTGCCCTAGGGAATTTGCCCGGTAAATTTTTTTGGCGTTTTTCAGCTTCTTCAACAAAATCCAAGATGGCTGCCAAAATCGTATATCACTCTCTAGAGCTTGAACTGCTTCATGGATTTGTTTCATATTCGGTTCAAAGGAATAACCCTACCCTGGATGTGTGCTGATTAGCTTTTTGTGTGATTATGATAACAAAACCTTATATTTTTTTTTCTTGATTTTAGCTAATATTTCAGTTGTGCTCATTTTGGCTATTAGCAAAATTTGGTAATATGGTTATACAGCTCAAAATCTTTTGTGTATGCTCAGTGGCCCTGAGAAAAAAGTCAGGAGAATTGTTTTTATTTTTTTATTTTTTCAACAAAATTCAAGATGGCCGACGAATCACATGTTACTCTGAAGAGCTTGAACCGATTTGTTTCAAGGAAGCAACTTACCCTGGTCATATGCTGATTAGATTTTGGTGTGATTCTGAAATCAATTTTCACGTGGTTTACATAAAAATTTGGTGACAGTACTGTATTTTTCTATAATAATGTACTATGTGGGGCGGGTGGAGACGCAAGCTTTGCCCCCCAGGCAAATCTAGTTTTTTTTTTTCAGCTTTTTCAACAAAATCCAAGATGGCCGCCAAACTCCTATGTCGCTCTGTAGAGCTTGAACCACTTTATGGATTTGTTATATGTTTGGTTTAAAGGAAAGACCCTACCCTGCACATGCGCTGATTAGTTTTTGGTGTGATTCTGATAATAAAAACTTTGATTTTTTTACATTTCAGAATTTTTGCAGATATTTCACACCAATTGTTCATTTTGGCCATTATCAAAATTTGTTAATTTAGCTATACACCCCTGCTCTGATTATTTCTATATATTTGCAGTATACTTATTGGCCCTAAGTAATTTGCCCGGTAAATTTTTCTGGCGTTTTTCAGCTTCTTCAACAAAATTCAAGATAGCTGCTAAAATCCTGTGTCACTCTCTAGAGCTTTAACTGCTTCATGGATTTGTATTATGCTTTGTTCAAAGGAAAAACCCTACCCTGGTCATGTGCTGATTTGTTTTTGGTGTGATTATGATAATAAAAACTTATATTTTTTTAAGTTTTAGGATTTTAGTTGATATTTCAGTTTCGCTCATTTTGGCTATTATCAAAATTTGGTAATATAGTTATACAGCTTTAATGTTATCTTTTGGGTATGCTCACTGGCCCTGAGAAAATTGTCAGGAGAATTGTTTTTCATTTTTTCAACAAAATTCAAGATGGCCGACGAATCTCATGTTACTCTCGAGAGCTTGAACTGCTTCACCGATTTGTTCTAAGGAAGCAACTTACCCGGGACATATGTTGATTACATTTTGGTGTGATTCTGACATCATATTTTCACGTGGTTTACATAAAAAAATTGGTGACAGTACTGTATTTCTCTAGTTATTGTATTTTGGTTGCTAAATATCTGTGGGTCAGGTGGAGACGCAAGCTTTGTCCTCGGGCAAATCTAGTTCAATTTTAAGCTTTAAATAATGAAAAATAGTTTCCAGTAATTTGTCCCCTTGGATATGAAAGGGTAGCCACTTTACAAAGTGGCAGATACACCCTTTCATATCCACGGTGCCGACTTGTGAAAAATAGACTTGGACATCTCCCAAATTGAATTAATTGAATGTGTCATACAACTAGAAAAGATTACTTTAAATTTTAGTAGAATTGTATTTAGTTTTAAATTTGTTTGAAAATAAGCTACTGGCCAGTGATACAGGGGTTAACCATTAACCCTTAAAGCGCTCAAATACTTTCATATAAACCATGGAGACCAAAGGGTTTTTTTCAATTTGAAATCATCGTAAATATCGTAGTTAGCTTTTTCTAATTCATTTGAATACCTATGTTGTGGGTCATGGTCATAACAAATATTTTCAGTCTTACAGTACGAGGACTGACTTTAGTCGTCAGAATCTGACGTCTATAGACGTCGATCCCCGCACTTTAGACGGAGATCCCCACACTGTAAGGGTTAAATTGATTAAACTCGGATTGTACATGTACTGCGTAATTGATAATTAAATCACTCTCAGCCTTAAACAACATCACAAGCATTACCTGTCTCTGACTATGAAGGATATTTGTCTCTAGAGTGGGGGTATCTGGACTCGTGTGTAAGACACATCAATGTTATTATGTTGTTTTTGTAATCATCCCATAGCCTGTGGGCATGGATTGATGAACATTTATTTATACAAATTGAACAATATAAAAACACTAGCTCATAGTTATTGTGCTGCATCTTTACATTTACTTTTTGTTTGCAGACGTGGCCTAATTATGGGACTATGGAATTCTCACACATCTTGCGGAAATATATTGGGAGCTTTAATTGCGGGAGCTTTTGTTGACAGTGACTGGGCTTTGTCTTTCATTGTTCCTGGAGCGATTATTGCATTAATGGGACTCATAACATTTTTATTCTTGGTACCTAGTAAGTATTATTTTCCTCAGAGTATTAATACTCACACCTGACACCACCTATATATCCATTCTTTCGAAATTGTAAGGGCAAGCTTGGTCCTATTAGAATTGCTCCAGATTTAATCAATTGGATAGCAGTAGAAGCATTAGGCATAGCTGGAAGTTTTTTAGAAATCATACTTCTGCTCATGTACTGCTGACTATACTACTTCCTATAATGTATATAGCAAATAGTGATTTTCCTTTACACAAACAATAGCAGTAGTGAAAGCATTTGCTTTTAAAAAGTGTTCTAACAAATTTAATTTACTTTTAACCATTGTGTTGCTTTATATCATTTATCGTTTTTGCACTAGAGAAACACTGCATGACTGAGCAAATGTACAGGTGCAAATAGGGGCTCAATTGTAATGTATACCTAGTTCTGGATATTTTCAATCCATTTAAAGCTGGCAATTGCATCTGCAATACCCATTAAAATAAAAATAAACATTTTTTTGCAAGCTATTGACTTGAATGTTAGGCATATGATTATTCATCATTATTATTTTTTCTCACAGGACCAGAGGATGTTGGCTGTCCTAAACCTATTCAACACATTTCTCAGGTGAGCAAGATTCAAGCTACTGGTACTGATAATTGAAAAATTAGGAAGAGAATCCAACATATATGTATATACAGAAAATATTGATGTTGCTGCAGTGGAAGCATTTGATTTAGAAAAAATGAGAGTGTGATATGATTTTTAAAATGGCCCCTGCAAGAAACAGTGAAAATATGTCATATCGTCATCATATTGTTGCAAATAATTTCTGTGCATCTAAGTTTCAGGGTATGGAGAATTAGTTTTGTGATTCCAGGTCTAGATCAGTGGGTCTAGACCAAAAGTGATTTCAAGCCTAAATGCCCACTAAACATATTTTGTTTGTTTGATCATAAATATGTGATATATTTTTTGAAAGATGTAAATGTTGCCATGATATATTGTTGCTGTTCACTGATTCCGGAAGGAGACTGAATTATCTCTGTCAAACTCTTGAGACATCTCACGTTCCCACCCATATTGGTTAACATTCTCAGATGCTTGAATGATATAAGCTAATCAGAAGAGATAGGTGGATGAATATAAAACACAATAACAGTCCATGGGAAATAACACTTATTTAAGTAATGAGCAGTGTTACAGTCTGTAATAAACATGTCAAAATAGCTTTCAGGAGTTTTTACAGCTATTGGAATGTTATCAGTGAAGAGAGCAGTGTTTCATCTAGCCATTTCTAACATGGCGCTGCGCCATGTTGCCTTTTGTGGGCGCCATGTTGCCCTTCAGGTGCGCCATGTTGTCCTTCAGGTGCGCCATGTTGTCCTTCTAATATTCAGACAGTGAAGTGCCTCATTGAACTATTGTTACGTCATATTTAATCCCCCCAGGCCATTGTCACAGTGGAAAAAACCCGATCACTGATGTCTCGCGTTCACACCTATGACGCAATACCTGATAACGGCTTGTGTACATAGTGTTTGTACCCTCAATTGGGGAGGGTGGGTGTTGGAAATGCCCAAGCGAGTCAACTGGGTGCCCGGCGGGCATGATAAGGTGCCCCCGATGATCGGTGGCGCCATGCCCCTTCTGAATCCTAGATGAAACACTGAGAGATGGACCATACATTTGTGTCTTCACATCAGCTGAGGTGATGAGACTTCATCTGATGTGGGTGAAAAGGTCTCATGCTTCACCATTGTGGCACCTTTCAGTACCTCTTGTCCTGTGCCCAAAGAATACCAAGAAACTCCCCTTGGACCACCCAAATATATTTTTAAATATATTTTTTTTGTGGACAATAATCTGGAATCAGCGGTATCAAAAGTTTGCTGATAGGCCTGTTGACAGGAAGAGAAGTTCTGCATTTTTTTGTTGGACAAAACTGTAATTCATCTTTTTGATCAGGAGCAGCAAGTTTTTAAGCAGTTGTCCTGTCATATGATTACCAGTACATATTGTCCATGGCTACAGCATATTATTCTGGGCCCCTGACTCTTTGTTGCATGATGCGTCCAATTAGTGTATCAACGTTCATTTCCACCAATCAGGTACACGTTAGTTTTACTGCCGCAGATTGAGGCTTTACTGCTGTATTACCATTTTGCCATTGTGAGGGGGATGGCAAGTTATGTCCAATCCTGTAAAGGTGTGTCAAAAGCAGGAGACTGGCTGACATTGGCACTGTAGATGACTTTTGTCCTTGCTGCATCTACAGGGAATGGCCACTGATTCACTTGACAAACCACACCAATGTTATTTTAACTGGGATGTCAGTGACTTGTGCCACTAGCTGTAGTATTTTCAGATGAATTAAAATAATCCATAGTGAATATATAGGCCTACAAAATAGGTATTTGAGGGCTAAAAAAATTATTAATTCTATTAAAAACAAGATTTCACTGATATTGGTAAAAGCAAGTGTACTTTGTAACATTTTTGTACATTTGATTTTTTTCTTTTCAGGATTTAAATATTTATTTATTAGTAAATTCTCCTGGAGTCTGCATGAGGTATTATTGCCTACACTAGAATGAATCTTATTGATGTTTCAGTCTTCTGTACAAGCTCGCCTCGAGCGTGAACCACTGGTGGCAGAAGTTAATTCAGATGATCCATTGCCTCATGAACCTGCTCATAGTAGTGTAGATGAAGCTATCAGTCCATTAAGAGCTCTCAAAATACCAGTAAGAAAAGTTATTTTACATGTTTGTGGAAGTTACCATTGCCATTGCTTCCTATATCCGAAGGCCTGATTTACATGCTTCTTTTGTTGATTACAGGGAGTGATTGAATTTTCACTTTGCCTTTTTTTTGCAAAACTTGTCAGCTATACATTCCTGTTCTGGTTACCATATTATATAAATAAAACTGCAGGTGAGTATTAAATCACATTATATAATACTACCCGTAATGGTACAGATTTGTTAAAGTTGACATCTTATTTATGTTCTGGTTAAAATTTGATACAAATATAATATAAATCTATACATGTCACAAAATTCAAGACATTAGATGCTGTTTTCCGTAATTGCTGGACTATACCACGCTACTTTTTTTCAATTTTTAGCTGTCTGAGCGGTATACAGCAGGTGCGCGATATTTGTGGCTGAGGCACTGCTTAATCCCTCTGATTATCTGATCACTGATCTTAGTGAAATCAGCTGAGAAATGTCAGTTATTTTGTCACAGTTAGCGCGGTTATGCTGTGTGCACTGACACCCTGCTGTGACAGTTACCATCGCTCTCGCATGAAAAAATACGGCTCATTAGCAGGGTGTAATAATATAAGAGGGGATTAGTCAGTCATGTCACTCACAGTAGGCCTATCCTCAGTAAATATTGGCCCGATCAATAATAGTTCAATGTTGGGTCGGCATCTGCGACACTAGCACAACATTTTATCAACATTTGTTGAAAGTCTCTTATTTTTAGTTGGAATGATTACCTGTTGATTACCTTTTGATGATAACTGAGCAGTTATTCTGACACACTCAACTAACGCCCACTACGTACAGTATGGCGAATAGGCTGTCACATCAGAGGAGTTGGCTCAACTCACATGATGTCCTACGGCGAAACTACACAACAGTTCTTATGCTGCAAGTGATATGCTATGCCCATGATGACTGGCGGTAAATCTGCGATTGTTCTGCTCCCACAAGTCATTGCAAAACATGTGGTCCCGGCTCAATACTGACCACGGCAAGCTGTGAACACACTTGGAAAACGGAGACGTTGTTTATATGCTGTCTCAATGTTGGGACGGGGTGGACTTGTCACTTATGCCAGACGTGTGTGTCTGCTCTGTTAATCACACCATTGTGTTGCTTATCCCATGAGTCATCTTGGGAGTGGCAGACCGTGACATGAAATGTCGGCACAATGCTGGTTCAATCGTGGTTTATTGTTTTTTGTTCAACCCTTTCACCACTAAAGCCCAATTTTGTGTGCTGAATGCTATGGCCTTTAGCACATAAAAACGGGCTTCAGTGATGAAAGGGTTAAAGAATATTTACAAAAATAAATTAATCCCACCTCTAACTCTAACAGTCATACTTCCATGTTGCTAGTGCACGTCTTGTGTTGATATAAACTTATCTCACTAATTACATGCTCATCATCACAAAGGTTGACTGTTCTGACGTGCGTATATTCATGTGAATTACGTCACTCTATTGAATTGCAACATGTTTTATAACAACATGAAAGTATTCTGTTTATTATTATTATTACATATTATAATGACTATACTAAACACAATCTAATAAATCTGGTACCAGAGCATGTTACGGCGATATCTAGAAGTGCGCGGTAAATAAAGGGTGCCCAATATGTAATGCTCAAGCACCAAGAAACGCCTATTTTGACCTTTTGCGCGGTATAGACCAGTGCGTGGTATAGTCTGGCAATTAAGTTACTATATTTTACTATATTCTATACACTGACTGTATGTAGAATAATCTAATACCGTAGTTTAAATAATCACTAAAAAAGTCGATATCTGAAATATCATACTGCAATTGTGGTTCATATTTAGTTCTGCCATTTATACATATTTATATAATAAGTAGCGATTACTTGTGCTTGAAGAACAAATAAATGGCTCGTCTTTTTATCACTCCTTGTGCCACACATCACTATCAATGCTACTCATGATGGAAATTGTAGCAAACAAAAGTAAATAAGTGGTCTGTAAATAGTGGCTTTTGTGTGAAAAACAAAAAGTATGTTAATTTAGTATGTAGTTTCTTTGTACAGCAGTAAAAATCACCTCTGCCAGTTATAAAAGACTATGTTGTTCAAATTAGGTAGATCGCATTACATTGTTGTAAATGTATACACATATTGTGTGTGTAGTGGTATAAAGTTGTCTTGTATCAATCTTTATCTAAGTTTAAGAACATCATTAATGTTGCTGTTTGTTTCAGATTTTAAACACTCCCCTCAATTTGCAGTGGATGTTTCAACAGCATTTGATGTTGGGGGTGTTATTGGTTAGTAGTAGCAAGCAATAAGTCATCCTCTGTAATCGATGGGAAGGGTGGGGGTCGCTTATATACAGTAGGTCTAATTTATTCAGCTCTTTTTTCACTAGGCAACAAATTAGGCTATATCATCAATTGTAGAAATAAGGTGATTCTGTAGTCTATTTCTAGAGATGCTTTTTATGTTTCCAAAAACAGTCACATCTAGTTCTACGATATTTATCCCAAAACCAAGGCAACATAAAATAAATATGATAATGATATAAAATAAAGTCTAGGTATCACATAAGGCATACCCAAGTAGGAAATGAATAATTTAGCAAAATGTAAAATTCAAAAGGCCTACAGTTTGCTATTTTCTCAATTTTGCTCATTATCTCCAAAACCTCACATAGAAGCATAGAGAATAAACACTTTGGCCAAATGACCTATCTTTTTTATTTATGATCAACAATATTTTGATAGTCTTAAAGCAAATATGCAATTACATGTATAGCATGCAATAGGAGCATAGAGAATAAATGCTTTGGCCAAATGATCCTCCTTTTTTTATTTTTAATCAACAATATTTTGATGGTCTTAAAGCAGATGCAATTATTATGTAAGATATGAGGTAAAGCCACTGTGTTTTACTTCTCGGTTTTAGATCGGAAAAAATCAAAAATCGAATAAGGGATGGCAGAAAAAAAATATTCGAGAAAAAAACAATATTGAAGCAAATAAAATAAAAAAAAGACAAATTTCTAGAAAAGTTAATGAGGGCGACGGAATAAGAAAAAACTTTTGACCTATTTGAAAAAAAATTAATGAAGGCGACAAAAAAACAAGAAAAAAAAACATAGCTGGAAAAAAGTTTTTTTATCTCCTGATATAAACTGTTTTTTTCGGGAATCGGCAACAATCTAATGCGCGCGCTGGGCAGAAAAAAAAATTTTTTTTTTTTGGTACATGTAATGCACTGCCTAAATCTCATCTAAAACGGAGAAAACAAACACAGTGGCTTAATTGATGTTTGATGAATGTATTAAACCCAAAGTTACATGACTTCTTTTCTTTTTGCAGGTGCTATTTTCGCTGGTGTGATATCAGACTACATAGGTGGTAGAGCTATGATCTGTTCAATTATGTTAACTCTGGCAGCACCTGCAGTAAGTTCCCAACAAACATGATTGATCCTGATGCTCAACTTTGTAGCACTTAACCACCATATTATAATAATCTGTCATAAGGGGTATTTCTGTACTGTATTTGTTTATTAAGTCTCCACCCACTGGTACTGATCTGTGGAGACTTATTGTTTTAGTGTTTTCTATTGTTGTTGTTATTCTTCTTCAGCAATTGTTCTTCGACAATTCAACAACTTAAATGCACCACAGTCGTGGATTTTCATCCCATCTTCTCAATTTTTTTTCTGAAAACTGACTAAGTGAGAGAGTCGACTAATTTGCATATCTAAGATGGCCACTCGGGCTCTTGTTTACATGTGACGTAAGCGCAATACAGTTGCTCTATTCCATAACTTCCTCTAGTGAACCTTTAGTGATGGCGGGAGATAAAATTGGTTATTCAATCACATTTAATAGTTTGTGGATTGTTTTTGAAACATTGGGGCAGTGCAGATTTGTTCAGAAATTCCTGTCATACTAATTGCCTGTTTTATCTTTGTAGCTCTGGATTTATCAACTTTATGGTGCTACTAGTGTGAAACTATGTGCAGGTAAGTTTACAGACATGTGGTATTACTGTTTTAGCTTCAATTTTTTTTAATTGATTTTGACGTGACATTTATTTATTTATTATATTTCGAAATTTGCTGGCTCTAAATTGTTTTAAATTTCTTTTGAAGTGATATTTATCTTGAGAGTTGTATTCACAAATATGATATTAATACACTCTTTGCACGATTTTGCGCATAAGCACGACTCCCAACTAAATAGTTCAGCTTTTCAGCTCCCGCCGTCACCGTAGGTGAGACGGAGGGAGCTATGGATTCTCCCTCCGTTTTTTTTGCCTCTTCTTTTGCCTATAACTTTGTAAGAAAATAAGCTAGGATAACAATTTTTGGTATGTGGGTTACTTCCAGGTGGATAATGGACAGGTTAAAATATTTTTAATCTGAATTCAATATGCAAGGTCGCAGAGGAGAAAATGATGATGTTACGGCGTTGGGCCGTCCGTAAACAATTCGTTTCCGGAGCATATCTCTGAAAGTACTTGTCCGATTGTCTTCAAATTTTACACACAACACCCCTAGGGGGTCTAGTTGTGCCTTTTGGGGTATTTGAACTTTGACCCACTTCTTGTTCAGAACTATGACCTATTTAGACGTTTTGACGCGCACTTCGTTTCCGGAGCAGATCTCGAAAAAGTACTGGGCCGATGACAGTCATATTGCACATACATGTTCTCTAAGGTCCCTAATTGTGCCTTTTCAAATTTTTGGACCTTGCCCTTAAAGTTGACCCAGCACTTTGACCTAATTTATAACATCGGTAAATCCTACTGAAAGATTTTGCGGAATATCATGAAAACCGCTCAAGATAGCTACACCATTACTATAAAACAAATTGTGAGGTTTCAAGAGAGGATGCATCTTGAAAAATTTCATGTCAATAAAATTAAAAAAGGCCGCCTATCGGCCATTATTCACCTCGACAGGCCTGATATTGCGGAATATCATGAAAACCGCTCAAGATAGCTACACCATTAATATCAAATAGATTGTAAGGTTTCAGGAGAGGATGCATCTTGAAAAATTTCAAGTTGATAAAATTCAAAATGGCCGCCTATCGGCCATTATTCACCTCGACAGGCCTGATATTGTGGAATATCATGAAAACCGCTCAAGATATCTACACCATTACTATAAAACAAATTGTAAGGTTTCAGGAGAGGATGCATTTAAAAAAAATCAACTTGTCAAAGTTCAAAATGGCCGCTTATCGGCCATTATTCACTTTTACATGGCCGATATTTGGTCAACCGTGCTAGATGGCTAGACCATTACTATGTACGAAATGTGAGATTTCAGATAAGGATGCATCTTGAAAAAATTTGACTTGATCAAATTCAAAATGGCCGCCTTTTCGGCCATTATTCATTTTCACATGGCTGATATTTGGTAAACCGTGCTAGATGGCTAGACCATTACCTGATTACTATAAAACAAAGTGTGAGTTTCCCGGGGAAGATGCACCCTGAAAATTTTAAACTTACGAATTCAAAATGGCCGACAATCAGCATTATTTACCTCGATAGGCCTGATATCAGGTAAACCATGCTAGATAGCTAGACCATTACTATAAAACAAAATGTGACGTTTCGGGAGAGGATGTTTTTTAAAAACTTTCGACTCAATTGAATTCAAAATGGCCGGCTATCGGCCACTATTTACTTTCACATTGCTGATATTTGGCAAACCGTGTTAGATAGCTGGACCATTACTATAAAACAAAATGTGAAATTACAAGAGAGGATGCATCTTGAAAAAAATTGACTCGATCAAATTCAAAATGGCCGCCTATCGGCCATTATTCACTTTCACATAGCCGTTATTTGGTAACCGTACTAGATGGCTAGACCATTACTATAAAACAAAATGTGAGATTTCAGGAGAGGATGCATCTTGAAAATTTTTGACTTTATCAAATTCAAAATGGCCTCCTATCGGCCTTTATTCACTTTCACATGGGCGATATTTGGTAAACCGTGCTAGATGGCTAGACCATTACTATAGAATGACAGCTGAGGATGCATCTTGGAAAATTTCGACTTGATCAAATTTAAAATGGCCGCCTTTAGCCCATTATTCACTTTCACATGGCCGATATTTGGTAAACCGTGCTAGATAGCTAGAAGATTACTATAAAATGAAATGTGAGATTTCAGCTGAGGATGCATCTTGAAAAATTCTGACTCGATCAAATTCAAAATGGCCCCTATCGGCCATTATTTACTTTCACGTGCCCAATATTTTGCAAACTGTGTTAGATTTTAGTCCATTACTATAAAACAAAATTTGAGGTTTCGGGGGAGGATGCACCCTAAGTTTTTAACTAGTTTATATCGAATTCAAAATGACCGTAAATCAGCTATTAGTTATCTCGATTGGCCTGATATCGGGTAAACCGTACCAGATAGGTAGACCATTACTGGGATTACTGGATTACTGGGATTACTGATTAGGATCATTAATTTCAATGGAGGTTTGCAATCTCTGACAAACTGTCTAGTTCTTATCTTACTCTTAGACTGGGCTTCTTAGACCTAGTTGTCTTGCGTCTTGATTTTTAACCTAGCCTAGGACTACATTAATAACCCTACACAAAATTGTTCAAATCAAATTCTAATTCGGAGCGGGAGCTTCTGGACTTATGTAGTCTTGTTGTCACTGTGGCGTGTTGTTATTGGGAAGGGTGTATTAGCAGTGTTCAAATTAGATGTCACGCTTCTAATTTTATAAAAACTCAGGAGTCGTACACGGAGTCATTATGATCAACTTGGAGTAAAACATTATTTCTTTCATTATGTTCCTATAGTGTGATAGTATCGTTTGTTTAGGGTGATCAGGCCATGCAGCTGTGAACGGGAAATTTACATTCCATTAACTGGATATAATTTATACTTTTTTGCGTAAAAATACATCGGATAATTATTCCGTTTAATCGGGTAGGAAAGCAACTTCTTTTTTGGTGGCGATATTAATAATACTAGCGCCCTTACTTAAAACATCGGTTCTGTCGTCTAGGGATAGCATTATTGAGGGCGCCCTAATGTTAAAAAGTATGGTAACGTCAAAGTGAACACAAATTTATTTATTTATTATTTGTTGAAACATTTTATATAAGGTAAACTAAATCTAAGATTCTGAAAGGATGCCTAAAATAATTATCAGTATCATCTGATTGTGGTTCAATACTTTTGATGCGTACTGTAACACAACAGTACACCCCTTAGTGGCAAAATGCTGTCACTGAGTAATTCTTCACAAAAACAATTTTATTTTACATACATATATTTGTCATTATAATTATACACTCTATTTATATTTTTAGATTATCAAGTTTTTTTTATGCACATGTATTTGATGTTTGACAAAATAAAAACGCCACATAGGATTTAAAATCGCTGAATGGAAAATGTTCAGCTGTATGTATGCTTCCACGTGGCGTTGACGGTATGAACCAGCAATCTGTACATTTTTCCACAAACTCAATTGAACAAGAGGGAGGTTAGTAGAGTAAAATTACATTTTGACAAATATATGGGACTTTAAGCTATCAGAAATTTTAGAACCTATGCAATATGAAATGAAATGATCATAATAGTTCATTAAACCTCTTTAGTAAACACCAAATTACCTAAGTATAGCTATAATAACAAAAAAAAAATTGGCAAAAATGTCTTGTTTTTCCACCCACAGAAATAAGGGCGCCCTCAATTATACTATCGCTAGACGACATCACCGATGTTATAAGTAAGGGCGCTAGCATTAATACTATCGCTAGCTAAAAAGGGGTTGCTCTCCTACCTGTTAATATGCGTAACTAATACAGAAAATCATGACGGAATTGTTATGTCTTGCTTCACTTTATGAATTTACATAGAAATTTTGTAAGACTTTTGGGATCGCAAAGGTGTAATCACGCTATGCAGGTGATAATCCTTCTGTACGCTAGGGCCTGTCATATATGACAAGTCAAGCTGATAAAAAACAGCCTAGCGAATTATAATCTTCTCAGATTATGATCATGTTATAAATTTGATAATCTGTTTGTTTGTATCGCTTGTATTAATTGTCTCCTATTCAGTATCTATTTATACGCTAGGCCTATCTGTATTAGACACACATAGCCCTTACATATCCTGCATAATTAAATGATTGTTGCTCGCCAAATGTTTTTGTCAGCTGGTCGAAAATTAAAAGCGCCTTTGTTTAACCTTGTGGTTCCTATAGACCAGTAGCTCAATTATTGCTACAGCACTTACAGTGCTAATATAACTTCCTATAATTTAGCAAAATATTAAATATAAGGAGTCAGCTTAAATTGTGTTGTTTTATCTTAGCAATTGCACTTTCACACTAAGCTGTCATTGTAAGTTTGCGCTCTGTAAATTATTTTGAGGTGTATTAACAAAGAAAGACAGTTGTAGTAGGTAAAACATTACGCGTTGATAATCAACCAACCGAAGAGGCGCGACTCAAGGAAGGGACATGACATGATAAGGCGACTGATTGCAATTTGCACTGATTACTATTTTTTTAAATGTTAGACTTTATGGGAGCATGTACTCTGAAAAAACTTGTATCAAATTAAAAAAAATTCTGTTCTTCTGTTCTGATTATTTTTATGTTTTTCTCAGTATTTTTAAATTTGTTTCATTGTAAGTACTGCTAGTTATCAGTGGGGCTCTGGTGAATGGTCCTTATGGGTTGATTACTACAGCTGTGTCTGCAGACCTGGGTACTCACCAAAGTCTCAGGGGTAATGCCCGTGCTCTTTCAACAGTCACAGCAATTATAGATGGCACAGGCTCAATTGGTAAGTAAGCATTTTTCAGTATAACAAGTACTGTTAGTAAATGTTCTTATGCTACATAAATATTTTTTTGCACTAGATTGATTGAGAAGTTATCATACTACTAGATGAGGAGGGGGGGGGGGGTAATATTTATTTAATATATTTTGCATGAATCCTTGTCAAATCTAGTGTTGATTGTGATGAGGTATTTATACCATCTACTTTTACTCTTATGCTAGCTGTTTTTTATCTCTTTATAAGGAGCTGCGTTGGGTCCCGCACTGACTGGTGTCATATCTAACTCTGGCAAAGCTGACAGCTGGAAAAATGTATTCTATATGCTTATTGCAGCGGATATTTTTGCAATATTGGTAAGTTTTCAGGCCTCAGCAAAATTTTGGTTGATGCCTATTGTCGTTGTGCTGCCCACCCGTTAGTCCTGTCCGCCACTTTTAGCACTTAACTTGTTTCGCGT
Organism: Flabesymbios commensalis; assembly: GCA_964017125.1. NCBI lineage: Eukaryota > Metazoa > Annelida > Polychaeta > Terebellida > Flabelligeridae > Flabesymbios > Flabesymbios commensalis. Next base: position 57,741,480 of record OZ024905.1, read on the forward strand.
TACTGGAATGCACATTAAACTTCACATACAGGTTAATCATGACTAAACCTTGACTGAGTTCACTTTTGCCCTTTCTGTCACCTCTATGACCTAGACTTTCTCTGATCGCCAGATTTTCTGCTAACGCGATTCACTCAACCTTTTTCTATGTATTGCTCCAAAATTAATACCATTTATTAGTGGAGCGTTTGCTCTACTTTTTCACTGATGTTGGGTCTGAGTGGTTTTCTGTATGATTATTTTCACGGCAATAACTTTTAAATTTGTGGAATTGGGAACTCATCTAACTCCATGTGTGTGTTAAAAATGACTTTTTTCGTTGCACCACGAAGCCATATTTTAAGATTTTGGCCCAGCTGATCAGATGAACACTGATATAAATGACGCATCAATTCCTATTTCCAATACAATGTCAGCCATGTACACAGTGCATGAGCTCTGTTAGGTGACGTCACGCGTGACACGTGACCTTAGCAATACACTTTGACCCTCAGTGCTTTGACCTGCCTCGCTAGCACAGCAATACCAGCCTGCCAGTACTGTATACGACACGTGACCTACTATGATCCATTGATGTTTGAATGTTGGCCTGTCGTCTCCGACATTGGCCTGGCATTAAAACAACATTGGGTCAATGTCTCGTGTTTGCTGGGTAGTGCACCTGTCATTAATAGTAGGCCTAAAACGGCAACGCTGACCAAATGTGTAGTGTGCCAGCATTGAAACAACGCTGTCTGCATGTGATTGTCCAGCGGTATGCGTGTTTGCCTGTATAGTCAGTCTGTCCCAGAGGCATACACAACAACACTCAGCTGACACAAGGAGACGTTGTTTCAATGTTGGTTCAACATTTGTCCACCATCTACGACTTTGGACCAACGTGAAGCCAACTTTGATTCAACGTCTTGTCTCTGCTGGCCTGCCAATACACATGTATAGGGCCTATATAATATGCCTATCGGCCACTCACTGCCCAACAAAACAAACATTCACCCGATGTGGCATTAATTAATTGTAGTAAAAATTTAGGCCTAGGGCCTACTGGTGCCTACAGTCTGAATACGTTCTGAAAACTTTAAAAACACCCCTCAGGCAATGCATAGCCTAATCCTGCTATGCTTAATGAATCTCATAGCCATATGCGAAGCCCCAGAAGTGACATTTAAATTAGGCTATTATTGTTTTCAACTCAATAACAAGTTATTAACTCACTAATTATATCGATAACTTTGCTATCTCAATATATCTAGGCTTATCGAATTGTGAGTTCTATTATAGTGAGTTCTATTATAGTGAGTCTATTTAATGTTGTCCTGCAGTCTCACACTGTTATTACGCTGGTCTATCATTAAATCAACATTGGCTCGATGACTGTGACAGTGGAAGTAGTTAATCTGTCTCCTGACTCAGTTAGGCCTATTTCAATTTTGAACACTACACACTGCCATCACATCTGAGCAAATAGCAGTAGGCCTACTAGCATGCAATGTGCCCAGGCTACTAAATTGTTTGCTAGACACGTTTTTTTGTACCTTCCCCTACATGTCAATGACAGGGGTATGCCTAGTAACATATATGCCTATACCACCCAAACTGTCAGGTTAATATAAACATTTTCTGTTTAATAGATCGGCTTTCACTAATGAACTGCACCACAGTCCCAGACCCTGGTCCCAGCTCAGGGTCACACAGGTAGTAGCCATTAGGGTAGGCCTACCTGATTATCCCTATAGGCCTACTAATAAACACAGAGACGAAGGTGTTGGGCGTATTTATCAGGAGTTTATTATGTGCTCTGAAATCAGTGTGCAGTCTATCAATACAGGTGTCGACTTGAGGTGTAAAAAATAAATGTGACAAATCAAGGCTGACCCTGTGCACACTATGGCTCGTTTTGCCGGGAATTCACAACATTACACGTGTAACGCATGACTACCACCCACGCACCCCCCCTCCCCGACGGGTGTGACCATACCCCGAAAAAGACCGAAAAAGACTAGAAACCCCGAAAAAGACCTGAAAAAGACCGAAACAAACTTTATTTTCAACCGTAGCTTTTGTCAAGTTGCCTACATAAGGGCCATTAGGCTAATTATTATTTTAAAAAAAACCAGTTGTATAAATATGAAAGTCTAATTTATTATGAGATAAAGATGTAGGCCTGCTGGTAGTGCATAACGAGAACTTGTGCTGGTCTTTTTTTATTATGTCGTGTCTTAATTATATATTACGGCGCTATAAAAATTAATCGTTCGAAAATGTTCATCCATACCTAATAAAAAGGGATAGGCCTATGTATAAATAAAACGATTGAAAAAATCATTCGTGTGAATGTGCCAGCTCATATAGTTAACCCTTAAACCGCTAAACACGACTGTTATCGTTTTCAATCCCTTTTAGTGGCCGATTAAATCGATGTTATTGGAACAAAATGAGTGTTTTAAATTTGCCCTGTACTGCCCCCGGGGTACTGTCATAAAGTGTTTCGTAAATTATCCTATTTACGAAAGCTATATAGGGCTTATATTATTCCGAATATTTACTAATATAAAATATTTCGTTGTAATAATTGAACACATATATGCGTTTATATAAATGTGTTCTTTTTAGAAGGCCTACCAGCAAAAACGGGATAGTGAACCAATGTCTTTTTAATGCTGGGCCAACGCGGAAGACGACGGAACAACATCGGCCAACATTGGTTCAATGTCGCAAACTGGGCGGTCTAGGTTCGCACGTGAACAACTCAACACCTGTCACACATAGAGCTAGCTCTTTGTTAAAGTGATTTTATAATTTTAGATGTATAACGGCGCCTGTAGACGCTTGCAGTTTTAATAAACCCGTCGTTTATATATATTTCAGTGTATTCATAATATAATCTCTCACGGCAACACTTAATATAATTACATATACCATTTTATTCGGCCCACAGTCACGGTATTTAATACGCCAGCCAGATCTATAGACAATGCAACTATTAATAGTAGGCCAGCTAGGTTACGGTTTATTTCATGTATTTAGCCATCAAAATACGCCGGATACATACCTAGGCATATACAGTAATATCAAATGGGATATAGTATCATATAATATAAAATTCGGTTGAAAATAAATTATTTTTTGGTCTTTTTCGGGGTTTCTTGTCTTTTTCGGTCTTTTTCAGGGTATAGACGCACCGCTCCCCAACTGACCATTGAAAACAACATTGAGCTGACTACAGTCAGACACAAGATACAGGATAGTTTCTGTCGGATTCAACACCTCATTTAGACCAATATATTTGTTGCTTAATTGTGAAACAGCTGCATCTTAGCTTTCCTTAAAACACTGACCCTGAAGCCCGGCACAAGCTCTACTTCAGTGCCGTCAGGCTCTAGTTTATTCTACCTATAGCTAGTATGAGTTCAAAAAAGGGGGAGAAGTGGTCTTTTTTTTAATATGCATAATATTTGGAAATAGTCCCAGATAGCTAGACCCTTACTATAAAACAAAATGTGCGGTTTCAAGGAGGGATATGTCCTGAAAAATATCCGGTTACTTTTTTCTCAAAGTGGCTTCAGACTCATTTTATCATCAATTTTAAAGGGTCACGTATATTTTCTAATTTTTGAATTAAAAAGCACTACAGATCTTTCATATTCACTGATAATTGTATTTACTTTTTTAGTTTCTTCTAAGACTTACCATTAATGAAGTGAAAGCCTTCATCTGTCAGCAGAGATCACAGCGACTTGAACTGGGGAGAGAATGTTAGATTTTCTACACTGCAATATTAAAATGATACTCGACATTGAGCTATAGTACAAAGCTATGTACTTTTATATATCAAACAAATAGCTGGTCTATATTTTAGCCTGCATCTTTTGTATTTTAAATAAGCTAGTTTGTGGTAGTTTTTAAATTAATGCCACCAAGCAATATTTTAGCTGAAATGTACCTCTATTATTTTTCTTGTTGTCACATTATATATACAGTGCATGAATATGAATAGATTGGTTCTCCGGTATGATCATTGCAATTATATAAGAGGTAGTGTAGGTTTATACCATGAAGGTTTTGTTATTATGGTGATCACAGGCAGCAAACACTCTTCTGTTGACCCAACATGTATCTAATGTTAGTCCATCGTCTGCGATGCTGACCCAGCATAATACCCAAATTAGATAATTTTGTGTTTACTGGGATTAACTTGTCTTGTGATTCTCATGTCTTCTAAGCTGACAGTTGCTCAAAGTTTATAGTATTGTTACTAACACTGCTATCACATTCCTTATTTGATGATTACATCTCATTCTGTGTGGTTTTAGTACATAAAAATGATGATTTATATATGATTTTTTTTTTTTCATTATGAGTTTAAACCGATTTCAATTATTACTTGTAATAGACAAGTATGATTATCATATGTGAATAAACCTCTTCGGGCAGTCACCTATCCCGGAATGCAGCTTTCCAAGGGTGGCTGCCTAAAGCAGTTTTGGTTGAGTGTATTTCCTGATGAGGTATTTCTTCTTCAGATCCTGTTTATTTTAATTTTATAGACTCTGGGAAAGAAGCATAATACCTGACAAATGGGGAGGTGTATGTCATGCAAGAGACTTTATTTGTACATATTTGTGATAAATATTAAGTCAGGATAAGCAGGTATTTATTTAGGTGTGATTGATATCTAAGAACAAGGCAATACATTATGGTGGTTTGATGAGTATGTTTGTTAGATGATTTAGAAATCTTGCCATGCTAGCAAATATGTTGCTGCTGTATTTTTATACTTTTAATTATATAGTGCCATGACAATTATTTGGTTGTTATGATTCTTTGCAATCTGTTACAACATCTGGTGAGATTTCAGATGGTTTGAGTCCTGTTTAGTGTATATTTGAAATTGTTTTTGTCAACTTGTACTTGTTTGTTATTTGCTTGCATAGTAGGTAAGCAGTAATAATTAAATGATGGTTGCGTCATTATCAATTAATTGCTGAACATCAATAAGCACAAATAATGTATATCATAGCACGCCACATAGATACATACAGTCAAAGTTATTTTTTATTTGTATGTAATTCAGAAGTTCTCTGAAGAAATTCGTAGTGTTTTTGTTTTGCTTATGTATAGCTGAGCATGCCACTTTTGATGCACGCACCACTCTGAATACAGGAATTCAGTTGCTGTAAAATATATGTTTCTTAACCCTTGTACTGCTGGAGCCCTATATATATATTCAAACCAAATATGTTACTGAAATTGATCAACTATTATGTGACCGATGCTTAATTGATAAAATAATTTAATTTGCCAGATGCCTATTTCTCATAAAAAGAACTATGAAAATGAGTGAGCCCATTGAACCCCTGAAGGTTTTTTACTGGCTTAAATTTTAAAAAAGGTTGATGCAAGTTTTGCCGACCGGTTTCGTTTATTAAAATTTTACCAGGGTATCATTTGTTGATGATAATCCATGCCTTATAATGTAGAACCTATGTACATATGGCTGAGAGAGTGAACTGCCGCCAATTCATAGTGAACCACCAGTGGTTTACTCAGTGCATTTTTTTGTGATAGATTCATACCCCCAAGGACAGCTGTCCTTAAGGCTTCGAATCTATTACAAAAACATCAAAAAATGTCAAGGCTCCCCCAGAATCAATAACTCAATCTTTTTCATAGTTTAACAGCAGAGCAACACTATGTTCGCCTTCACTGCCCAGTATCGCAGCAGTGATCCTCCTGCAGTGTCGGTGTTCCAGCTGCTCTTTTTTACAACTTCATAAATAGGAATATTGTTTCAGTTGTTTGAAGCTGGAAATTACAATAGCAACTCCATCTTTAGATGAATCAAGGTTATAAACAAGCAGTCCTAGAAGTGCTAACCACCAGTATTGTGAAACATTTGCAACTTGAAACAACTAAATACAGGCAACAAATGTGCTTAATAATTATGAGATTGGTGAATGATTTAAACTTCTTATTATAATCAGCTGCATTAGTACTTGACATTTTTGTTCATCATCAGCTGGTAAAGTAATGGCATCAGCAATTTCAGCTCAAAAAAATTCCGCCAAGTTTTTAAATAGACCTATTATAGTTTACCATTGATGCTTTGATGTGTGCATTAAAAAATCATCAGTCAATCAGATAATGTGAAATAAGATAATAGTGTACATATGTTTGAACCCTTAGATCACCAAATTAATTTAACCCTTTGAGCCCTCACGATGCATTACAGCATCATTTTACATCCCTAAAAACAGATTTAATTCTCCTACAACTAGGGGTTCTAGAATGAAAATGTTCATGCAACTGTTTTACCAATACATGACAATTTTCGGTAAATTGTCACCATCTTCAAGTCATCTTCATCCACTATAAGTCGAGAATTGCGACAGCAATTCGCGGCTTGTAGTGGATGAAGATGACAATGGTAAACTCAGGCTTGAAAGGGTTAAACAATTAACATTTTCATAGATTGTAAGTTATGTTCTGCTGTCACAACCCGCAAATTCCAGTGGGTTATTTATTCAAATTATCAGGCTGAAAATTTGCCATTTATGCTGATAAACTCATTTTCTGTCATCCTCAGTGCGGGTAAATTCATATTAAGGAAAATTCATACATGTAGATATGTACTGTATATTGCTTTCACTGCCATTATTGCTGAGGTTTGTGAACCCTCATCTCTATGTTAGACTATTGTGACGTTTATGAGACAGTATTATAATGTATCATTATATAGTATGTTATATTTTTAGCTCCCGCCGTCACCGTAGGTGAGACGGAGGGAGCTATGGATTCTACCTCCGTTTTTTTTTTGCCTCTTCTTTTGCCTATAACTTTGTAAGAAAATAAGCTGGGATAACAATTTTTGGTATGTGGATTACTTCCAGGTGGATAATGGACAGGTTAAAATATTTTCAATCTGAATTCAATACGCAAGGTCGCAGAGATGATGATGTTGCGGCGTTGGGCCGTCCGTAAACAATTCGTTTCCGGAGCATATCTCTGAAAGTACTTGTCCGATTGTCTTCAAATTTTACACACAACACCCCTAGGGGGTCTAGCTGTGCCTTTTGGGGTATTTGAACTTTGACCTACTTCTGGTTCAGAACTATGACCTATTTAGACGTTTTGACGCGCACTTCGTTTCCGGAGCAGATCTCGAAAAGTACTGGGCCGATGACAGTCATATTGCACATACATGTTCTATGAGGTCCCTAGTTGTGCCTTTTCAGGTTTTTGGACCTTGACCTTGAAGTTGACCCAGCACTTTGACCTAATTTATAACATCGGTAAATCCGACTTAAAGATTTTGCAGAATATCATGAAAACCGCTCAAGATAGCTACACCATTACTATAAAACAAATTGTGAGGTTTCAGGAGAGGATGCATTTTGAAAAAATTCAACTCGTCCAAGTTCAAAATGGCCGCCAATCGGCCATTATTCTTTTTCACATGGCCGTTATTTGGTAAACCGTGCTAGATGGCTAGACCATTACTATAAAACAAAATGTGTGATTTCAGGAGAGGATGCATCTTGAAAAAATTCGATTCGATAAAATTCAAAAAGGCCGCTTATCGGCCATCATTCACTTTCACATGGCCGATATTTGGTCAACCGTGCTAGATGGCTAGACCATTACTATAAAACGAAATGTGAGATTTCTTGAAAAAATTCGACTTGATCAAATTTAAAATGGCCGCCTTTTCGGCCATTATTCATTTTCACATGGCTGATATTTGGTAAACCGTGCTAGATGGCTAAACCTTTACCTGATTACTATAAAACAAAGTGTGAGTTTCCGGGGGAGGATGCACCCTGAAAATTTTAACTTACGAATTCAAAATGGCCGACAATCAGCATTATTTACCTCGATAGGCCTGATATCAGGTAAACCGTGCTAGATAGTTTGACCATTACTATAAAACAAAATGTGACGTTTCGAGAGAGGATGCCTTTTAAAAACTTTCGACTCAATCGAATTTAAAATGGCCGCCTATCGGCCACTATTTACTTTCACATTGCTGATATTTGGTCAACCGTGTTAGATAGCTGGACCATTACTACAAAATGTGAGATTACAAGAAAGGATGCATCTTGAAAAAAATTGACTCGATCAAATTCAAAATAGCCGCCTATCGGCCTTCATTCACTTTCACATAGCCGGTTTTTGGTAACCGTACTAGATGGCTAGACCATTACTATAAAACAAAATGTGAGATTTCAGGAGAGGATGCATCTTGAAAAATTTTGACTTGATCAAATTCAAAATGGCCTCCTATTGGCCATTATTCACTTTCACATGGGCGATATTCGGTAAACCGTGCTAGATGGCTAGACCATTACTATAGAATGAAATGTGAGATATCAGCTGAGGATGCATTTTGAAAAATTCTGACTCGATCAAATTCAAAATGGCCCCCTATTGGCCATTATTTACTTTCACATGCCCAATATTTTGCAAACGGTGTTAGATGTTAGTCCATTACTATAAAACAAAATTTGAGGTTTCGGGGGAGGATGCACCCTAAGTTTTTATCTAATTTATATCAAAATGACCGTAAATCAGCTATTAGTTACCTCGATTGGCCTGATATCGGGTAAACCATGCCAGATAGGTAGACCATTACTGGGATACTGATTAGGATCATTAATTTCAATGGAGGTTTGCAATCTCTGACAGACTGTCTAGTTCTTATCTTACTCTTAGACTGGGCTTCTTAGACCTAGTTGTCTTGCGTCTTGATTTTTGACCTAGCCTAGGACTACATTAATAACCCTACACAAAATTGCTTAAATCAAATTCTAATTCGGAGCGGGAGCTCCTGGACTTATGTAGTCTTGTTATTATATTGTATTAGTCCTTACAGTGTGTCACATTGGCCGGGGGGTGCGGTGACGATTGAATTAATTGACTGATAAAATGGGTTAAAAACAACTATTGTCATAATAGCAGGCAAAGGGTTACTAAGATGTACTTAACTATCAGCTTACCTTTTTAGATTGTTACAGAACCTCCCTAGATTGCTGGGTTTGGTGTTAACTATACCTCATTGAAGAATTTATCCAATATCAACAGAAAGATGTTATTCCAGTAATTTCGCAAATAGAATTTAAATACAATTTAATTATATTTCAAGCATATCCTTAGCAAATTGTATTACTATTGTACATAACTTGGCATTTCATAAATATACATTGCATAATTTGTGTTATTATACAAGGTCAATTGATTTGTAGTCAAGTTTTATAGCATGTTCTCATAATGAGCTTGTACTACATGTAGAATATAATAGTTTTGTATTCAACATGTATCCACCCTCTCGTACCATGTCATCGAATACATAACACTTCATCCTATGTTGGACCAGTGCTGCAAACAGTGGTCCAACATTAAAAACAGCATAAAATAAAGATCTTGTGTTTTTTTTTAGTAGTATGGACAAGTCACCAACAAGACATGAGTCATTATCAGTGTTGAGTTCGCTGATTGGTTGAGATGTGATCATGTGTTGATAGTTAACCGTTTTTATTGGTGAGTTGATCCCCGCACTGTAAGAGTAAAAATATTTATAATGGCCGTGGACCCATAATATAGGTATTCAAATGAAGCGCAAAGAGCTAATCAAGTCATTTATGTAGATTTCAAATTGAAAAAAAACATTTGGTCTCCAGGGTTTATACAAAAATATTTCAAAAATAATTCAGCGCTTTAAGGGCTTTAGAAATATTTTTACTTTTACGGTGCGGGGATCGACTTTAGTCTTAAGTCGATCCCCGCACTGCAAGGGTTATTAATTTAAGACAACATTTTGAAGTCAGTTGGTGAAACCGGGGCCTGACCCAAAATATTGTCCTAACTTTCAACACATGAGCAAGTCTTGCCTATCACTGTATTCAATGAGGACTGACTTGGCTAAGCCAGTTGGTGAAACCGGGGCAAGGTCTTTGTGTAGGATTACATATTCTTTTTTACCACAGATTCTTGATCAAAAACACTTGGTCTAAGTAATAAAATTATGTTGATTGTTCATGTGCATACAACAGTTGAGTTTCACCAATTATTTTACCTGAAATAGCATACAACATTTGTAGTTAAATAAAAATAGGACTACCCTTATTCGCCCCCATACTGCATGAAGCGTATTCTAGTCAAATATTTTCGAACAATTCAAATACAATCACAATTGAATAATATCTACATTTAAAAGTAGTATTTCACTTTGTCAGGTTTTGTGTACAAAAAGAGAAGTTAACTCATTCAAAACTGACCACACTCTCAAACAGTACTGTACATACTAAAACACTAGTTATCTCAGGCTTCGCATTCCACCATCGAAGAAGCTTGCCCGAGATATATCGGTCTCCGTCTAGAATCAGTTAAACCTTGATAAATAAGCATTTCCTGATTTTTATGTACAGTGTATAAAGATTATTTTTGTGTAATTTATATGGTGAGCCGCTATTATTTATTTGTTTATTTATTCAACTACAAAGCTATCAACTCCTGCTTTTTTATATTTTACAGAGTCATTACATACCACACGAGAATTTCTTTAATGACACTTTTCATTTCTAAATAATCAACCCTCCAATTACTAGAGTGACTAATGAAGAAATACTCATGAGAGTGTTTGCGAAAAACCATTCCAACAGATCTTTATTTACTCAGGTAAACATGTTCAGCAATGTCAAGCAATGAACTAAATAACTTTTATCACAATTTTAAAATGGCGTTTTGGTGGTCACTCTGATTTTGCATAAGTTTTTATCTCGAAAACAATGAAAAATAGCTGGACCTTGACTATAATACAAAAGGCGTGATAGCCCGTGTTCATGACACATTTCACAGATGTAAAATTCAAAATGGCTGGGGGCCATTTATTTTAATTTTGTTCATTACTGTATCGCAAATCTTGCATGATAGGTACAGTATTAGTATTGAATAAACTTTCCTGTGTTACATAATATATGTTACACAATCCTAAACCATGCCAACATTTGGATCTGTTAAATCTAAAAAACTGACTGGAGGTAACAGTTTTATGCTAGTTTTTGAACAACTCTTTTTAATTGTAATTAAAGCATTACAAATTAAGACACACATTAGTATTGTGAGACACTACCCTAGATAAACGCGTAACGCTGAGAATGAAATAAGCCATCATTTCATAGAGGGGGAGTGTGGGGAAGGCCACTTGCAGTCGGCATAAGTCAGCACACAGCGTATCAGTACGTAGGTCAGACCACATTGATTATCTATTGTATTATAATTTTTTGAACAGTTGTAATTTTAATATTATTTATTTGACCAACACCCTGGCGATGTTTTTGTTAATTTACAGCAACAAGTGAGTAATTTTTTACATGTGACTCCGCTCCAGCAGGAGAGGTTGTGCTCTTTTAATTGACTGCAGCTGATCAACACTAATGGCAATAATTTATTTAAAAATTGCTTAAATTAGATTATTTTATATTGTATCACAACTCTTCATTCATTTGTACAAAATGTAAACCATTAAAAGTGCATCAACAATGATTGTGGGGTAATTTTCTCATGGTAACCGTGACTAAACTTTGATGATAGTATTGTGATGTACAGTTCTATTAGCAACATTTGTTTGAATAACACAGGATAAATAAAGATTATTATTATTCCTTTTATGGAATAGTTACAGTAACTTATAGTTATAACTTATATATTAGCTAATAACAGAAGTGGGTGACTACGTTTTAATCATTACACATAGGTTATATAATATCAATACTCGCTCATATTTAATTAATATTGTAACAAAGATAGTCTGAATACATGGATGGATATTTATTTTATTCAATTGTTTTATTATACTTATTCTATAATTTAGTTTGTAATGTTAGAAGATTTCATAACATTGATAAACAACTAAAAAACTAAGTGGGCGAAATGAGTTTGATGATACCGGGTAGATGTACACCCTTTCAAATATTTTTGAATAAATATATTTTCTGCATTATAGCCTACTGTTGGTTCTTTGATATACTGCAATCATACTGTATGTATGTTGACGCGTATTAATACATGGAGGTGCTATTATTCTTCTTGTCAATTTCACTCTATAAGAGAGGTAATTTAAAATAGAGGACATATTTTATTAGAATGTATCTTGTTGACCATTATTCGTCTTGACAAGTTCTTTACAAATATAAAATTTACAAAATAAACTTATAATATATTGGCCGCTTTAAAGGGACATGCCCAGGTTTAAAATCAGCAAAAAATCGGTGATTTCATTAGTAGAGCTTTAGCTCTACTGTTGCAGTTGTCTGGGCCTAATGTATTTTAGTGTCGATTTATTCCACGACAATGACTTTCTGAGTGGCTCAGTAAACAGGGTACAGGTCAACCCAGTGAACTACATGTACAGTTCACTGGGTCAACAAGTCCTCCTCTGCATTAGGCCTCAACGCAGTGACACTGCCCAGCTACACAAGGCATTCAACCAATGCTGTTTCAATGTTGGCCAGCGTCGGCGTAGTTGGCACAACATTGAAACAGTATTGGGTGATTGCCTCTTGTTTGCTGGGCTAGGACTGCATCATATTTCTACAGATCTGTAGAAATACGATGCAGTCTTCCCACCTGCCCAGAAAACACAAGGTAGTACATCATCATGTAGCCTATCTGTATCCGGAGATCTGTATCTATGCAGCACGATACGGTCATGTTATTATGTCTTTATAATATTTTGCCTCTATTATCTGTCTACGTGAAAAGCTGAAAAGCGCGACAAGCAGTTCATGGGGGATATCCTTTTTTTGCTAGGGCCAAGCAAACACTTACACAAGACATTCAACCAATGCTGTTTCAATGTTAGGCCAGCGTCGCCGTCGTTGGCCCATCATTGAGAAAATAACAGCTACAACAATTTTCATCGTGTTTGTTGGGTACATAGCCAGCGGCTCCGGTTATCCTGGAGGTGTCGATGACGAAATTTTGCTCGTTAGGGGAGGGGCTGTCCAATTAAATTCTGATCAATATAATTATAAATAGTATAAATTTTATTAGAGATAGGCCTAATCTTTTGTAATTTAAATACATGTAGGCCTACACATGTGTTTGCATTTTATATTGTGTTAATTGAATGTTGGTCTATATAATCTCATTCTGATTATTTCACCTATTTATATATTTTGATAATATGATCTTCGGATAAGATTGTAATATAGTAAACCTAGTAGATTAAAAAACGGAGAAATACAAATTTGACTAGGCCTAAAATAATTATAGGAATATGCAGGCTTATCGGTACAATTGGCCTGCTATTGTCATAATTGATCTTCAAACACACAATATATAATACCGGTATTGTATGACAAAGTTATAATAATTGCAAAAAACTTTGAACAGATTTCAGATAGACTTTCGACTTCAGATTTCAGACTTTCAACTTCGAATTTTGGGCGTTAGATTCTGGACCCCAAATGCCAGTTCCATTGAAACACATGTATAATGCCAACATTCTAAGGGCCTAATTCACCATTTTCGTCCCTAACTACCCCCCTATGTGATACACTATTAAAATCCCTCAGCTGTCCTTTTTCAAAAACAAGTCCCAAAAAGGTATGCTATTAAGTACTGTTTTGAGCTACTCTCCCTAGAAGGTAAAATGGTCAAGCTTGCCCAGATCTCCCCAAATATTCTTACGCCTATTCACAGAAAACACACACATCCTTCTCACCCCCTGTAACCATCTGAAAATCTCACAACACAGTTATACTTCATGTCACACATGAAGAAAACAATGTGTGCTTGCAAATTATACACAAAATTACAGCATTCCCGTATTTTTTTAATTCACCAGAAGCAAAAACAACCATATAAAGCAGTAATTTGTGTAGGCCTACGCACTCTCTAGTCAGTAGCCACCTTTCTTGGATTTCGGCTCATTTAGGGTGGTGAGGCCATTAACGTAAAACGTATAATATACCTAATATTTTATAACACATATTTTGACGTATTCACAGTAGCGGGTTTTCACTGGTTCCCTATCTATCTATCTATCTTCGTTTAGAGTCAGTATCGTGGGGAGCCTCCGTGACCGAGAGGTAGCGTGCTCGGCCTCAAACCGCCAGGGCTCGAATTTCGAATCCTGTCATCTCAATCATCTCACCATCCTCAGGAGGTTCTCCTGGCCCAGTTTAGCCTATATGTGCACAAAGGTGGCCTAAAGCCCATTTCATTTTATTTAGGTCACGTTTAGGTCCCACTTTATGGATATTCGATATCTTGTGACCGAAATGTTTAAGGTACGCCTGTCAAGGCGCTGCCTCATTACGGCGGACGCCGGGTAACCCGATCCACCCATGACGCCAGCAAGATGACCGCCGTGCGTCATTTGCTGACGTCAGGGGCTGGGCCGGGATATAAGCCCGTGTGCGAATTGTGCGCGATCGGTCCTACTTCTGTTTTCTTCTGGGCTCTATCACGGGTGGTTCCGTAAATGTTATCGGGCCGAGCAATGCCGCTACTATAAGAATGGCTATGTAGGCCTAACCAACATGTAATATTCATCTATGTATTGGACTATTTAATCACTATTAAACTATCTAATCATGTAGAGTCGCTGGTTCCTGTTTATATGAAGGACACATGTCCCTTTAAACTTCGTGGTTATGAGCCTATTTGTATTCGAGAGTTTATTTATTAGGAACAATCGGAACACAAATTTGGCGAAGATGAAAGTTGGTGTTTTTTTTATAAAACTGAAGCGCAAGCCAATATTTCTCAGTGTACAATACCTCGTTAAAGCACGAATCGTTATTACCCTGAACACGAATCGGATATAACACGATGCAACCATGGATCGATCCCAATATGTTACACCATCATTTGCCGATTTTTTTCGAGAAAATCGTTTCATAAAAAAGACATTCAACAGTCGATTGATCGTTAAATTGTACAATATCTTTACATGATTGTGCTAACAAAATTTGTGTTATAAAGTAGGCCTAAGACATTAATCAGTTTATGCTTGACATAACAGTAACTATACAGTTGAATACACAATTTCACGCTAACGCGACGCCGCCTGTTAATAGCACAAGGAAAAACACATGGCAGCAACCCTTTTAGAACAACAGTAAATTATTTCAATTTGTTTCTTAGCATGTGCACAAATTTCATCAGTAATTCATCATTTTGATACGAATATAGCTTAGTCTGTTAGGCCGCTCTACCGAGAGGTGATGAATTACTCCAATCTTTTGATGCTTGTTCCTTCTTCACAACTAACGTACTTAGCCTATATGGCACCGGTTGTTCACGATCATAGTAAGGATTACACAAGCACCATGGTGTGTGGATATAGGCTTACCACATATCAGAATTGTAGTCACCGTTATCACTTTAACGGTCAACGGGCGTTTTCGTTTGTATTGACCATGTGTGAAGCTCGCTATATAGTCAGTGGACCATATTTATATTTCATGACACAAAAGCTGCATAGCCATTGTGTAGCATAGAATGTATAGTAGTAGGTAGTATACCCAAATGATCTTCCACTGACACGACACCATCTCTATTCCATGCTGGATAATTCAACTAGGATATCAGGTCCCTAAACTCAAAACGTCCAAGAGGCACGTTGGTCACAGAGAAAGGTACCGGTAATTAAAAAATCAAAGCATTAAACAAACACGTGAACAAACAATGCCTTAGTTTAAACAAATTTTATTGTCCAATTGAAGCAATACAAGATTGTAATACATGGCTTCGTTCGGAAAAAAACGAAAAAAAAGTGAGCGATGCTTGCGGAGTCATGGTGTGAATACAATGAGGCATAGGTGTAAATCTCGTTGACAGAGCCAGAAAGTGTCATAAAACAAGTGCATGTAATGCCTTCGCGGAACGCCTTCAATTCACTTATTTGTAACAGACAGAAATGTCTACGAAAAAACTGTAGGATTTCTACCAATTCCAAATATATGTCTACAGCCACATCATGGCTCCGATGCTGCAAATCACCTAAAAATTGAAATTATGCCGGTTTTCTGAAAATTTTGTCAAGGTTACTAAATACTTCTAATATTGAATGCGAGTCTGGTGATACCAGTAAAATATTTGACCACCCCTAATGTTTCTAAAAACAACTTTTATATGATATACTCCACTAGAAAAAAAAACTATTAAATTAAGTAAAATATAATTCCTGTAAAAATTGGTAAACAGTTTTAATTCTTAAGGGCGCTTAATTTTGGGCAGGGGTCATATAAAGTCTATTATGCCACATCTTGATCTCTGATCACCTTGAACTTTATTCAATCATATTTTCTGATCTGGTCACAAGGTCTACACTCGTCATTTCGAGGGCTTAAAAATCTAAAATAACGCATGTGTTCTACTATTAAAAATAGGTGAGAGATTTCGGGACCATTTTTGAACACAATCACCCCATGCTTGGCACCTGGAATACGCCTATTAAAGCAACATTTGGTAAACGGCTTCTCCTTGTTGGGATGCAACATAGGCCCCTACTGTCTCGCCAATTTGTGAACTTGAATAATATGGGCCTGTGACATCATCCCTTGAGTGTTGATAAGCACACCTATCTAAAATATTAAATTTGTTCAGAAAATAACGTTAAATACTGTAAACCGTTATCGTATAGAGAGATTTCTCTATATCTCTGGTCAAAAACAAGACAATTAACCACAGCTGTATCCCACACTTCCACAACTTATGTCATGACACAAAGACATCAGGGTGCGTCAGTTCAAATAGCATGTGTTGTATTTGTTGTGCAAGCATAGATGATTCCATAATTAGCTGGCAACTGGGTTGGATCTCCATGTCATAGGAACGCTCCACTATGTGGACAGGCCAGGGAAAGTAGGCTTACGTAGGCCCTACGTACCTTTATTTTCAGGGGGTGAAACAAATCACATGGGTGAATAAAAACACACAAACTGTCATGGTGGCATGCAAATTTAGTCCACCAGGGAAACATTTTTTTTTACAATAAAAGTTATTTTTTTATCAATTATTCAATTCGGTTCTTTTCAACCTTTAGCAGACCACTAGCAGATTCCCGCTTGCATAACATAGCAGAACAACACCAGTCCCAGATTGAATGGTAAGGCTGAAAAAGAGAGACATCCTATTTTATAGCACCAGTGGCTGAAGCAGGTTGCAGCAGCCACAGATTGATCGCGTACAAAATCGTGGGACATTTCTTTGGACTGTCATATCGGAAAATTCGGAGCATAATCAGGTCGAAAAAAGTTTTTCTTAGAATCAGTAACATTTCAGTCCCATCCCAGCAAACACGATGCGTTGGCCCAATGTTGGGCTGATGTTGGGCCAGCGTCGCACAGTCATTAAAAAGTTATGGACATTTTTCGGACCTTGGGTCGGGATCGCTTTCAGTCACCGCCATGTTGGATTTTTCGAGTAAAGCAAATACATCAATCCACGGCCTCGAAGAGGACGACACGGCCTCGAAGAGGACGACACGGCTACTTATTCTAGACACCCCCCCCCCCCCTTCATCTGCGGCAGATTAAAAGAATGCCAGACGAAAGTACGCATGCATGCTGAACTTTTGCATGTGACTTTTAAGTATCACGAATAAGCAGCCTTCGCCGAGGCCGGCTGCTTAGTGTATTTCACACAGTTATTTGTTTTTAAAATAGCTAAATGTACTAATCTACCAACGTCTGCGTTCTCATACCTCACATAGCCATCACATAAGAAATGCTGGAGCGTTAGCGCGTTTCCAAAAAAGTTTCCATCCATGAGATCGTTTAATTTGGCAAATATGCTCAGCTATGACCTGATTAACTTTTGGGAACAAACAATTTAACTTAACTCAAAAAAAAGCAAAATAGCTGGGCCATGAATATAAAACAAAATGTAAGGTCTCACACAAGGATAACACATTTAAAAAATCATCAAATTTCTTATGTGTGCTGGTGATCAAGTATTCTAAGTTAGCGTATATATATATAGCAACTTCTACAAATGAGGTGAGAGTACTATTTAGTTGTTTTAAAATGTCATTAATAACTAGAGATATAAGAAAGACATGTCTTGATATAACCAAACCTCCATAATCATTGTAGGCTATCATTGTGCATTCGCAAAACATGTCTTTTCCAAAGATTTGCACAGAATCTATGGACTCCATATATCATATACCGGTACTTCAGCATATTGTTAATAAAAGTATAATTACATTATAATTAAAAAAAATATATTTTTGATCCAGAAAATGTGCCTAGGCTACTAGCATGCAGTAGGCTACCTTCCCCTACCTGTCATTGACTGGGGTATGCCTAGTAACATATGCCTATACCACTCAAACTGTCAGGTTAAAGCAGCTCCTTGGGATGACATCAATTTTCGTTTTTAGTTTTGTAATGAAGAAGTGTATCCCCCAGATCATGATTTTATTTTTTTCAGGTTTTTTAGATTTTTAAAAATATTTTCACAACATTTCTATGAAACCGCTTAAAACCCAAACTTTTTGTATACCTGAACACTTGCTGAAGGACGATTGAATGTTCCTACAGCACTGGGCAATATGTTGATGCAGTCTGCCCAGCGTTGGGCAGACAATCAGTGTTGCAGGTGTATCACCTCATGTCCTGACTATAAGACACCAATCAGACACCAATTAGGGGCGATTGCTTTGATCTCCCCCTCCAAGACGTGGGAATATGTGGTGTAAAGTGCTGTATATTGCTGACTTGTTTTGTTTACATGGTAATATACGACCTCGAAATTTAACTATTTCACTCTTTTTCGGTGCTTTAAAATTGACATTTTTGTATTTTTAGTCAAGATCAGTAGGCTATATAGCTTCATATAAGTTAAATTTTCAAAATTGACAAAACTGAAAATGTCTCATCCCAAGGGGTCCCTTTAACATAAACAGTTTCTGTTTAATAGATTGGCTTTGTATAATGAATGCACCACAGTCCCAGCCCCTGGTCACACAGGGAGTAGCCTGAGCAGGCCTATTTCCATTAGGGTAGGCCTACTCGATTATCCCTAATAAACTGGATATACTAATAAACACAGTTGGGGGCGTATTTATCAGGAGTGTATTATGTGCACTGAAATCAGTGTGCAGTCCATCAATACAGTTGTCGACTTGATGTGAAAAAAAATGATGTGACAGATCAAGGCTGACCCTGTACACACTATGGCTCGTTTCCCGGGAATTCACGTACAACGCATGACCACTAGCCACCCACCCTCCCTCCCCGACTAAACATTGAAAACAACATTGAGCTGACGACAGTCAGACACGAGATACAGCATAGCTACTGTCGTATAGAGAGATTTCTCTATATCTCTGGTCAAAAACAAGACAATTAACCACAGCTGTATCCCACACTTCCACAACTTATGTCATGACACAAAGACATCAGGGTGCGTCAGTTCAAATAGCATGTGTTGTATTTGTTGTGCAAGCATAGATGATTCCATAATTAGCTGGCAACTGGGTTGGATCTCCATGTCATAGGAACGCTCCACTATGTGGACAGGCCAGGGAAAGTAGGCTTACGTAGGCCCTACGTACCTTTATTTTCAGGGGGTGAAACAAATCACATGGGTGAATAAAAACACACAAACTGTCATGGTGGCATGCAAATTTAGTCCACCAGGGAAACATTTTTTTTTACAATAAAAGTTATTTTTTTATCAATTATTCAATTCGGTTCTTTTCAACCTTTAGCAGACCACTAGCAGATTCCCGCTTGCATAACATAGCAGAACAACACCAGTCCCAGATTGAATGGTAAGGCTGAAAAAGAGAGACATCCTATTTTATAGCACCAGTGGCTGAAGCAGGTTGCAGCAGCCACAGATTGATCGCGTACAAAATCGTGGGACATTTCTTTGGACTGTCATATCGGAAAATTCGGAGCATAATCAGGTCGAAAAAAGTTTTTCTTAGAATCAGTAACATTTCAGTCCCATCCCAGCAAACACGATGCGTTGGCCCAATGTTGGGCTGATGTTGGGCCAGCGTCGCACAGTCATTAAAAAGTTATGGACATTTTTCGGACCTTGGGTCGGGATCGCTTTCAGTCACCGCCATGTTGGATTTTTCGAGTAAAGCAAATACATCAATCCACGGCCTCGAAGAGGACGACACGGCCTCGAAGAGGACGACACGGCTACTTATTCTAGACACCCCCCCCTTCATCTGCGGCAGATTAAAAGAATGCCAGACGAAAGTACGCATGCATGCTGAACTTTTGCATGTGACTTTTAAGTATCACGAATAAGCAGCCTTCGCCGAGGCCGGCTGCTTAGTGTATTTCACACAGTTATTTGTTTTTAAAATAGCTAAATGTACTAATCTACCAACGTCTGCGTTCTCATACCTCACATAGCCATCACATAAGAAATGCTGGAGCGTTAGCGCGTTTCCAAAAAAGTTTCCATCCATGAGATCGTTTAATTTGGCAAATATGCTCAGCTATGACCTGATTAACTTTTGGGAACAAACAATTTAACTTGACTCAAAAAAAAGCAAAATAGCTGGGCCATGAATATAAAACAAAATGTAAGGTCTCACACAAGGATAACACATTTAAAAAATCATCAAATTTCTTATGTGTGCTGGTGATCAAGTATTCTAAGTTAGCGTATATATATATAGCAACTTCTACAAATGAGGTGAGAGTACTATTTAGTTGTTTTAAAATGTCATTAATAACTAGAGATATAAGAAAGACATGTCTTGATATAACCAAACCTCCATAATCATTGTAGGCTATCATTGTGCATTCGCAAAACACGTCTTTTCCAAAGATTTGCACAGAATCTATGGACTCCATATATCATATACCGGTACTTCAGCATATTGTTAATAAAAGTATAATTACATTATAATTAAAAAAAATATATTTTTGATCCAGAAAATGTGCCTAGGCTACTAGCATGCAGTAGGCTACCTTCCCCTACCTGTCATTGACTGGGGTATGCCTAGTAACATATGCCTATACCACTCAAACTGTCAGGTTAAAGCAGCTCCTTGGGATGACATCAATTTTCGTTTTTAGTTTTGTAATGAAGAAGTGTATCCCCCAGATCATGATTTTATTTTTTTCAGGTTTTTTAGATTTTTAAAAATATTTTTACAACATTTCTATGAAACCGCTTAAAACCCAAACTTTTTGTATACCTGAACACTTGCTGAAGGACGATTGAATGTTCCTACAGCACTGGGCAATATGTTGATGCAGTCTGCCCAGCGTTGGGCAGACAATCAGTGTTGCAGGTGTATCACCTCATGTCCTGACTATAAGACACCAATCAGACACCAATTAGGGGCGATTGCTTTGATCTCCCCCTCCAAGACGTGGGAATATGTGGTGTAAAGTGCTGTATATTGCTGACTTGTTTTGTTTACATGGTAATATACGACCTCGAAATTTAACTATTTCACTCTTTTTCGGTGCTTTAAAATTGACATTTTTGTATTTTTAGTCAAGATCAGTAGGCTATATAGCTTCATATAAGTTAAATTTTCAAAATTGACAAAACTGAAAATGTCTCATCCCAAGGGGTCCCTTTAACATAAACAGTTTCTGTTTAATAGATTGGCTTTGTATAATGAACTGCACCACAGTCCCAGCCCCTGGTCACACAGGGAGTAGCCTGAGCAGGCCTATTTCCATTAGGGTAGGCCTACTCGATTATCCCTAATAAACTGGATATACTAATAAACACAGTTGGGGGCGTATTTATCAGGAGTGTATTATGTGCACTGAAATCAGTGTGCAGTCCATCAATACAGTTGTCGACTTGATGTGAAAAAAAATGATGTGACAGATCAAGGCTGACCCTGTACACGCTATGGCTCGTTTCCCGGGAATTCACGTACAACGCATGACCACTAGCCACCCACCCTCCCTCCCCGACTAAACATTGAAAACAACATTGAGCTGACGACAGTCAGACACGAGATACAGCATAGCTACTGTCGTATAGAGAGATTTCTCTATATCTCTGGTCAAAAACAAGACAATTAACCACAGCTGTATCCCACACTTCCACAACTTATGTCATGACACAAAGACATCAGGGTGCGTCAGTTCAAATAGCATGTGTTGTATTTGTTGTGCAAGCATAGATGATTCCATAATTAGCTGGCAACTGGGTTGGATCTCCATGTCATAGGAACGCTCCACTATGTGGACAGGCCAGGGAAAGTAGGCTTACGTAGGCCCTACGTACCTTTATTTTCAGGGGGTGAAACAAATCACATGGGTGAATAAAAACACACAAACTGTCATGGTGGCATGCAAATTTAGTCCACCAGGGAAACATTTTTTTTTACAATAAAAGTTATTTTTTTATCAATTATTCAATTCGGTTCTTTTCAATCTTTAGCAGACCACTAGCAGATTCCCGCTTGCATAACATAGCAGAACAACACCAGCCCAGATTGAATGGTAAGGCTGAAAAAGAGAGACATCCTATTTTATAGCACCAGTGGCTGAAGCAGGTTGCAGCAGCCACAGATTGATCGCGTACAAAATCGTGGGACATTTCTTTGGACTGTCATATCGGAAAATTCGGAGCATAATCAGGTCGAAAAAAGTTTTTCTTAGAATCAGTAACATTTCAGTTCCATCCCAGCAAACACGATGCGTTGGCCCAATGTTGGGCTGATGTTGGGCCAGCGTCGCACAGTCATTAAAAAGTTATGGACATTTTTCGGACCTTGGGTCGGGATCGCTTTCAGTCACCGCCATGTTGGATTTTTCGAGTAAAGCAAATACATCAATCCACGGCCTCGAAGAGGACGACACGGCCTCGAAGAGGACGACACGGCTACTTATTCTAGACACCCCCCCCCTTCATCTGCGGCAGATTAAAAGAATGCCAGACGAAAGTACGCATGCATGCTGAACTTTTGCATGTGACTTTTAAGTATCACGAATAAGCAGCCTTCGCCGAGGCCGGCTGCTTAGTGTATTTCACACAGTTATTTGTTTTTAAAATAGCTAAATGTACTAATCTACCAACGTCTGCGTTCTCATACCTCACATAGCCATCACATAAGAAATGCTGGAGCGTTAGCGCGTTTCCAAAAAAGTTTCCATCCATGAGATCGTTTAATTTGGCAAATATGCTCAGCTATGACCTGATTAACTTTTGGGAACAAACAATTTAACTTAACTCAAAAAAAAGCAAAATAGCTGGGCCATGAATATAAAACAAAATGTAAGGTCTCACACAAGGATAACACATTTAAAAAATCATCAAATTTCTTATGTGTGCTGGTGATCAAGTATTCTAAGTTAGCGTATATATATATAGCAACTTCTACAAATGAGGTGAGAGTACTATTTAGTTGTTTTAAAATGTCATTAATAACTAGAGATATAAGAAAGACATGTCTTGATATAACCAAACCTCCATAATCATTGTAGGCTATCATTGTGCATTCGCAAAACACGTCTTTTCCAAAGATTTGCACAGAATCTATGGACTCCATATATCATATACCGGTACTTCAGCATATTGTTAATAAAAGTATAATTACATTATAATTAAAAAAAATATATTTTTGATCCAGAAAATGTGCCTAGGCTACTAGCATGCAGTAGGCTACCTTCCCCTACCTGTCATTGACTGGGGTATGCCTAGTAACATATGCCTATACCACTCAAACTGTCAGGTTAAAGCAGCTCCTTGGGATGACATCAATTTTCGTTTTTAGTTTTGTAATGAAGAAGTGTATCCCCCAGATCATGATTTTATTTTTTTCAGGTTTTTTAGATTTTTAAAAATATTTTTACAACATTTCTATGAAACCGCTTAAAACCCAAACTTTTTGTATACCTGAACACTTGCTGAAGGACGATTGAATGTTCCTACAGCACTGGGCAATATGTTGATGCAGTCTGCCCAGCGTTGGGCAGACAATCAGTGTTGCAGGTGTATCACCTCATGTCCTGACTATAAGACACCAATCAGACACCAATTAGGGGCGATTGCTTTGATCTCCCCCTCCAAGACGTGGGAATATGTGGTGTAAAGTGCTGTATATTGCTGACTTGTTTTGTTTACATGGTAATATACGACCTCGAAATTTAACTATTTCACTCTTTTTCGGTGCTTTAAAATTGACATTTTTGTATTTTTAGTCAAGATCAGTAGGCTATATAGCTTCATATAAGTTAAATTTTCAAAATTGACAAAACTGAAAATGTCTCATCCCAAGGGGTCCCTTTAACATAAACAGTTTCTGTTTAATAGATTGGCTTTGTATAATGAACTGCACCACAGTCCCAGCCCCTGGTCACACAGGGAGTAGCCTGAGCAGGCCTATTTCCATTAGGGTAGGCCTACTCGATTATCCCTAATAAACTGGATATACTAATAAACACAGTTGGGGGCGTATTTATCAGGAGTGTATTATGTGCACTGAAATCAGTGTGCAGTCCATCAATACAGTTGTCGACTTGATGTGAAAAAAATGATGTGACAGATCAAGGCTGACCCTGTACACGCTATGGCTCGTTTCCCGGGAATTCACGTACAACGCATGACCACTAGCCACCCACCCTCCCTCCCCGACTAAACATTGAAAACAACATTGAGCTGACGACAGTCAGACACGAGATACAGCATAGCTACTGTCGGATTCAACACCTAATTAAGACAAATATATTTGTTGCTTAATTGTGAAACAAATGCATCTTAGCTTTCCTTGAAACAATGACCCTGAAGCCCGGCCCAAGCTCTACTTCAGTGCCGTCAGGCTCTAGTGCTTATCTCAGAAATGACTCATTTGTAATTGCCCCGACCAGTCTAGGTGTTATCGGACTACTTTTTATCCCCCGCCCAACGAAGTTACTTGGCGGTGGGTGTCTATAGTTGTCCACATTTTCATTTGTTTTGCGGTCATTTTAAATTTTATCGGCTGATTTGAATTTCGAAATTGTAAGTTTTAAATTACGACAGATTGAATGAATTTTTCGGTGGCAATTTTGAAATTAGGTGGCAGTTTTAAATTGTAGGCCCATATCTATGTATAGTATGATCATGAAATGCCGTTCTTTTAAATATATATATATTTGTTTGTCAAATGGAAGCAGGCAGGAATCAGAGGGTCCAGTAATTGACTTGACCAACTGTTGGTTCAACCCTTTTAACGCTGAACTCCTGGGCACACTTTCATTCCCACCGCTGAATTCCTGGGGAGGAAGGTTGAAAAAAATCAGAATATTTTGTAATGTAATGTCAGACACCAGCAGGATCTTAGTTTATGGGCAAATAATAACATGAGAAAGAGTTGTTTCATTTCAACACACATTTTTAGTAAATCCAGGGCAGTGATCATATTGGGGGCGCCGGCGGGGCCCTAGGGTAGTGGTTAGCACCGCTGCCTTTCACGCTAGAAAGAAACGAAAATTTTCCTTCCCCATCCACTCCTAAAACTCAGTATTGTGGGGAGCCTCTGTGACAGAGAGGTAGCGTACTCGGCCTCAGACCTCTAGAGTTTGAATTTCGATTCCTGTGTCTGGAGGGCAGTGTCATCCCACCATCCGCAGGAGGTTCTCCTGGTCCAATTTAGCCTATATGTGCACAAAAGTGGCCTAAATCACGATTCATTTCATTTTGATAATATGGGGAGGGGTATTATACCCCCATGTTTGCCCTTATTACACCCCCTTCCTCAAGCCTAAATTGAACAAGCTAAATTACAATTATGCAGCAGCGTGTAGCATCCATTGTGGGCTTCCATCGCAAAAGATAAATTAATGCATAATTGGGTATGAAGATTGACATGGGTTGAGGTTGTGTTTTACTGCATTGATACAGCCAACAAAGAAACGAGAAGGGTATATCAAAGTCATGTAAAATGTCACCGTCTCACGTTTATCAGTTTATGGGTACTGAATGCGTAATGAATAGGTGCACGACTATGCAATCAGCACCGCTGTGATATCTGTCATCTGAGTGTTAATATAGCATTTTAGCCATGATAATGATGCCAAAGTAAGGCATCGTTTGTTTTTATTGTATTCCTTGATAACAAAAATATATGGTTTGGTTAAATCTCAATTATTGAGAAATTTATGATAATTTTATTGATTTCATGAGGCCATTTTGAATTTTTCGTTCTAAAAGAATCCTTTAAGTATGAAAGCTCTACATCCACCCAGATATTATTATGTGGTGCTATCCATGCAAAATCAAAAGGAAAACAAAGTTTTATGTACCATGGATGCCGGACCACATTGATTTTACAGACAAAAATATCCAACAAAATACATTCTGCCAACAAGATATCCCGGGACCCGCGACAGCAGACATTTTATTGCCCCAAGAAATCTTGCGACCTGCGCTAAAAGGGTTAATGCTGTATCACGGTCTGGACTGCTGACCCAACATTAAAGCAACGTTGGGTCGACGTTTACTGTTCTTTCAATTCTGAAAAGCCCACCACTGTCCATAGCAAACGCCCAATGTTGGTTCAATGTTGTGTGCCACCGTCTGCGATACCGGCCCGGCATCGAAAAATATCATTGGATGAATGTATTTTTATTAAGAAATGTAGCGGTCAAAGGGTGGAGGCGGTCTTCACATTTATAGGGGACCTGTTCACCCTCACTCATTTCATTCAAGCAAGGAATGCAGAATCACCAGACATGTACATCATTTAACCAGCATTGGTCTAACATTTAGTACGGCTTACCAAATATCAGGCATATAAAAATAAATAATGGCCGATAGTCTGCAATTTTGAATTTGACCAAGTTGAAATTTTTCAGGGTGCATAGGCCTACTTCCCTAAAACCTCACATTTTGTTTTATAGTAATGGTCTAGCTATCTTGAGGGGTTTTCATGCTATTCCGTAAAATCTTTCAATTGGATATACTAATATTTAAAAATAGGTCAACATTTAGGTCAAGATAAAACAACTTGAAAAGGTACAACGACGGACCTTGAGATCATGTATTATGTGCAATATCGCTGTAATCCACCCAGTAGTTTTCCCGGTTTGCTTCGGAAACTTAAGTGTATGTATGTCAAAACATCTAAATAGATCATAGTAATGAAACAAAAGTAGGTCAAGTTTATTTACAATGCACAATTAGACCCTAGAGGTGTTGTGTGTAAAATTTGAAAACAAGTAGATCCTGAGATATGCTCTGGAAACAAAAAGTGGACAGCCAGACGGCCCAACATCCTTCAATCTCTACTGTGACTTTTCGTTTTGAATTGAAAAAAGTAAATTTTAACCTGTCTATTATCCACCCTGAAATGACACACATACAATATATTCTTATACTATGTTATTTTCTTCAAAAGTTATAGACGAAAGATGTACCGGATGGAGCATAATTCCATTGCATAGCTCCCTCTGTAGCAACTTTAGTGACGGTGGGAGCTAAAAATGTGAGAGTTCAAGTTAGGATGGACCCTGAAAAATTTCTATCACAAGGGCGGGGGATTATGGTCGACTAGTTCATTAGATATTTTTGTGAAAAATTTTTTTACACAAATGAGTCACCAAATATGGTGCTTAAAATGCAGTGCCTAGTCATCTCAAGGCCACAGTAAATATCTGAACAAACACGCTCATATCCAATAAACATTTGTATAACATTTATACAACGTCGGACGTTGGTTCAACATTGTATAAATGTAATACAAAATGTTTAGTGTTTACTGGGTAGGCAATTAACTAGATGAGAAGTTGCTGAAGTGGTGAATTTTATTTATATCTCTGTTGAAGTTACATTTTTTCATAATGCTATATCATTTTTGCGCATAATGTATGTTTACTTTTTGTGATGACAATTGTATGTCTGCTTATAAAATTACAGAAGGCCTATATAAAAAAAAAATATTTATATTTTGGGAAAATATTGTGACATGTTTCGATAAACAGTCTTGGTTATCTTCCAGAAAAATTCATTGTGAAATCTGTAGGCCTACAATTTTCTGAAATTTTCATTTCGTCATTTTATACGCCATAGGGTGATACAAAAATTGACTGCTATGCAAACAAATATGTAGAAGTGATCTAAAAAGTGGGTCCGAGTTCCTCACCTACAAAAAATTACTGGTGTTGCAGAATGAAACAAAGCTACCTTTTCTCTCTTATTTTGAGGTACAACTGCCAACCAAATTTTTGCATTCTTTAATCGTCCTTAACAAGTTTCGAAAAAATAAGACTTGTGTAGTAATATTCCCACAAAAAGACTAGTGCGAGTATATAATGTACTTTTTATAGCAAAGTTAAACGTAACAATAAATTAATCTTAACAATATTTTCAATCAGAAAAATGTAACTCATTATCACAGACAATAGGCAAATAAATATGATGAATATATTAATACTTGTGAATAATCATAATTTATGTCATCAAACAAGTTTTTATCACAGTGTACTTATTGGTAGATAAATCATACTTCCTATACTGTATACAACATTAAATTTGCGTCCATAAGATTTGGCGAAATCAGTCCCAGGCTATTTTATCGTTTACAAAATTTAGCAAGCACAAATATGACATCAGGACATTTCCTAGCAGCAGTAGATAATTAGTGTCATAAATATTAGCAATAAAATGACCAATGGCAAAAATCGCCAAATAAATGGAGTGCGAATATAATGGGGTTACAGTATCACAGGGAAAAATTGTTCAACTAAAAATGATCTCAGTGTGCTACAGTTGTCCTTATGTCCCATTGCTACAAATGTTTTAGCATCTCAAATCATATCAAATGGAAACGTTTGTTGAATATAAAAGATACTTTATGTACATTTATAATAGAGGATTTGGTGAAAAAGCAATATTATTAATCAAGCATTAAACTTCCACATTGTTTTTTTGAATATTTTTCAAGCAATTTAAAACTGAAATTTCAACAAAATTTCCAGTTAGAGTGGAAGAAAAATACAACTTTTTAAAATAGTGGATGTTTAACTGCCTGAAAAATATTTTTAATCACATTTCAAACTAATTTGATAAAGCTTGAATATCATATTTCCCAATTAAAAAGAAAGACATAATTTACTCTCTTGACAGGACACACCCATGTCCCTGATAAGCTGATTCTGCAGGGGTGTACACTATATATATATATATATATATATATGCAATGTCCAGTACACCATTTATCCAGTGTCCAAACCGTGAATAACATGCAGGAAATTCATATCACAAATATTCTTCTACAACCATATTTGGACGTCATGTAAACAGGATGTGTTATTGTAATGTGTGTATCTGTTCACTTCCATTTGATGGTAAAGGTGGCTGTGCTGGAGGTAAAATATGACCTCCTTTTCTGGCAAGCAGCGTGATTTCTTCTTTTAAAGCTTCTATTTCCTGTGCCTGTAGATGTACCAGCTGTATCAGTCGCTGACCCTCATGTACATCTGCTTTTCTTGTCCCACTAAATTCACCTCCCTTAAAAACGTAAACACACAATTGCATTATATTTTTACATCCTAAACCACAAAAGGGACTGAAAGTCAGAAGTCGTCCAATAATAAAGATATTTTGAAATGAAAAGTAATAAATTATAATGCAAATTGCTGCTATCTGTCATTTTCGGCTTGTTCATTTCTAGACAGGATTCAGCACTGGTCATGATATTGATGATGATGAATAACTTATTGTCTCAGCTCTCATGGCCATATATCATCACCTGTAGATTAAAGAGTATCTGCCATGCCCTTAAATCCTTAATAGATGAGATTTCAATTACTAAATATTTTACATGAAATAAAAGATAGCGATAACAGTGAAAGGCAGTTAAGCAGTCAAATGTTAACCCTTTCAGCATGGGGAACGTCTTTGGACGTTAGAATCTGATGTCTACAGACGTCTAATAAAAACAGTTTCAGTACAAAAAGAATAACAAAAAAAATTAACAGAGGTATTCAAATGAAACGGAAAGAGCTAACTGAGACATT
The DNA here is from genome assembly GCA_964017125.1 of Flabesymbios commensalis. Lineage (NCBI taxonomy): Eukaryota > Metazoa > Annelida > Polychaeta > Terebellida > Flabelligeridae > Flabesymbios > Flabesymbios commensalis. Next base: position 57,771,431 of record OZ024905.1, read on the forward strand.
TATAGTGAATAAATTGCCTAGATTGACATATTGTATATTTTTATTCAAAATTTTATTTCACCGAAATTTCAATTCGAATCATTGCGAATTTGTATGTCTACTCGTGGCCCAACTGCATGCAGAATCTGCATGGGAGGGTGTGAATATGTGTATTAAAATCATGTTTAGCTGGCTTGGAACGATGCAACTTCTTTAAAGGTTTCAAATAATTGAGCCAAGATATCTGTAGGTGAATGACCAAGTCATGTACACAGGAAATGTCTGGGATAGCCATTTCTGGTTTGACACTGTATATTTGTGCAACATTGTAAAACACTTTATGGACAATTTATGCAAGTGACAACAGAAGATTTGAAAATATCTGACAATACCAATTACAAATATTTCATATGCATATGACGTAATGTGTACTTGAACATGAAATAAATGATGATCAGTTTGTATATCTGTCATGTACAATATATAGAGTTAGACATGTGCTATGACAATGCAATCAAATTTCTTGTGTAGAATACTGAATTGGCATGAACATTGAACCAACACAGTCAGAATGATGACCGAGCATCACTGAAGCCATTCAAACATTGAGATAGTGATAGAGTGTCAGTTCCCATTGTAGGGTGTATCTCAAAACTCATCGGATGATGTAATAACCCCTGGAGCACTGAGATATTCAATTTGAATTTTTAGTCACCTAAAGTTGTGTCTCGCTACCGCAACACACAACTTCAAGTGCCTGAAAATTTGTGTGATTTGCGAAATTTAAGTCGCAACATATATCAAGTGTTTCAAGATCTGAAGCATATTTCACTTTTAATAACTGATTATACAGGTGCTAATAAAGCACAGAATGTTTACTGTAGTCGGCATCAGTGTTCTAAGGGCTAATTACAGAGTGACTTCATGCATGCAGAATGACTGGGGTCACTCTTTATTCAAACAGACAAAAAAACAAACTGTGTGCAACACTACACATACAAAATCTAATTATAGATAGTGATGTGCTGTTAGAATTAAAAAGTCATAAGTGCCACTTTGTTAATTAAGTAGCAGTTATGAGCTATTTAATGCCAAGGCTTACATAATACATGTCTATTACCTCTTCTATATAACCAGAAGCCTTGAAAATAAATCAACAATTTATCAGCATAATTTATAACCCTTCATTAAAATATTAGGGGTTTTCAATGTTATCAGCTTATATTTCTAGTTTCACCATATCAATAACAGAAGTGCTAACATTGGAAGAAAAGAAATAGGAAAATTGTGAGAAAAGGACATAATACTAGGGATGCACATGGATCAAAGAACAGAGGGATGAAAAGTACATGGATCCACGACAAGAAGGATTTTTAGAAGTCTGCTTCTGAAATCTGGGAGATTAGCCCTTGTAAAAAAGTTAGACACACGAAGACCTCAAAATTATCACATGCATGCAAAAATGTATAAGTTGGCAGGTCTGCAATTTTTTTCTATTTTAAATATTTATCAGTTTAAAAACAAACATTGGAATCTGTTGCTAGTTATAAAGCAAATGTATATACCAAATTCTTCTGCCTGGAATCGAGAGAGTGCTCGAATGTTTTTCTCTCGCCCAGTAGCATATTGAGTTGTTGAAGTCTGCGAGTATTTTCTCTGATAAGATCAGTAATTTCTTCTTTTTTCTCCTGAAGTTTTGCCTGTAACACACAGTAAAATGTTATCATTAAATGAGTCTGTAGAAATGAAAAATATGCATGAAAATAAAATTATCTATCACATATAGAATGGGTCTTAACATGTGAAAGGAAGGAAGGGTGTAAATTGTTTGTCACAGTCACAACTTTCTCAATCTTTTTGAAAATCGCACAAGGTGAACTTTACCATAAAAAATAAATCTGCAGCACAAAACTTAATTTGTATGGGAATTTGTAAAATTGGCATGAAGTGTAAATCATCTTCATTTCCAACACATATCAATGCATGCATATTTATTAGTATGTACATGAATAAGTACATGTATCATCACCGGACCGCCATGAGGTGCTAGGTGTGACTGTTTTCGGCACAGAAACATTAACCCTTTAAGCCCTCACGATGCATCAGAGCATCATTTTAAATCCCTGAAAACAGACTTGATTTTCCCACAACTAAGGGTTTTGGAATGAAAATTTCCATGAAACTAGTTTACAAATACATGGCAATTTTCTTTAAGTTCTCACCCACTACAAGTCATTTTCATCCACTGCAAGTCGAGAATTGCGACAGCAATTCGCGACTGGCAGTGGATGAAGATGACAATGGTAAATTCAGGCCTGAAAGGGTTAAAAGCATTCTCGTTAGATATTTCCAGTTCAGTCCACCAAAAATTACCCTTCCCGAAATACCAAGATATTTGTCATCAGCATTAATAAATTCCTCCTAAAAGTGATAATAATTTCCCCAAAACCTATAAATTTGAAGACCACACTTATTAAAATTTATTCGATTTTTTGACAAGTGGCTCTGATCAACCAAAATTTTTTCAATGGATTCATTGCAAAAGATCATAAGAAAGACCAAGAGAACAACCACATTAAATTTGAAAGCAATCCTACCAACAGTTCATAAGATATCTTAAAAGATTTTGGGGTGGTCATCTCGGAAAATACCCTTTTATTGCTCAGTGCCTAAAAAATGAATATGGGAAATATTTCCCAGGCACATAGGTCATATTTGTGCATAAATCTGTGGAAACTCATAAGGTTAAAATTTATATTGATCATATTCCATGCTTTTCAAAGGCAAATTGGGAATTCCGTGACTTTTCATATGCGCTGAACCCAGTACATTACTGTAGAGGGTGCTTCAATCATTTTAGGTGAAAAAAAGTTGCCCCACCCCACAATCCTCACAGCTGCTCTCCAACAAAAAACTTTTAAAAAGATGCTAGAGAAGCTATTTTATTGATTTTGATTTGAAAAATATTTTTTTAAATACTTACATCCCATTTACTGATGTCATCAGCACACATCATTTCATGCTGCCGCAATTTATCTTTTAGTTCTTCAATCTGGCGGTTCACAGTCACTTGCTCAAGTTTTTCCAAATCCACTACTCGTCCAAACTTTTGTAACATCATCTTTTGACACTGATCCTCCATTTCTGTGATGCGTAACTGGAAGAGTCGTCTGTCTTTGATCAAATGCACATGTTTCTTCTTTGCTTCCCTGAAAAATTGATAATTCATAATATTAAGTTAGCATCGGAATTTTTTTTGTGAAAATAAGAAAACTCAAAAGAGATATACAGTTATTCTTGAGATATATACCACCAGTGGTGTAAATATTAATATATAAAACATGTAGGGGTCTACCTGATTATTTCATTTGCATGTCCGTGCAAATGAGTGGAAAAGACTCCACTTTGAGTGCACTATACAAAAGTAAAAACGACCTTATTAGGCTTATATTAGGCTATTTTTTGCATACTTTTGAAGAGATTTGCTATAGATCCATTAACCTACACCCCCCCCCCCCCCTCTTTCAAATACTCAACTTCTATTGCATGGAGTGATGCACCTATTATTTCACATATTAATCTCTTATGAATACATCAATACAACAAAGGATTACTAACTTTTGTTGCTTCTTTTGAAGTGATTTCTCATGGTCAAGGTCTTTGATTCTATGTTGAAGCCTCACAACACCACTTGCCTCAAATACCAGAGAAGGCGTCAGGTCTGTGGGCAGGGTACCGTCCATAATGTACTGTACTTGGTGGAGTTTAAGGGTCACTATCACATCCAGCTCATTCAGTTTTCTCTGTTTCTCAAGCTAAGTATTAAAAAAATAAAATACTTTACATGTTGTAAATTTAACATTATCTATCATTTAGTTTTTATTTCTCATTTTTTAACCCTTTCAGGCACGAATTTACAATTGTCATCTTCATCCACTACAAGCGCAATTCCCGACTTGTAGTGGATGAAGATGACTTCAAGAGGGTGACAGATTTACCAAAATTGTCAACAAGTTTCATGGAAATTTTCATTCTAAAACCCTTAAGGCTTAGTTGTAAGAAAATTAAGTCAGTTTTCAGGGATGTAAAATGATGCTTTTATGCATCGTGAGGGCATAGGGGTTGTCAAGGTATCAATGGAATTATTGGTTGTTAACCCTCGTCCTGCTAGGCCCGCATATATACGGTTTCAAGCAGATTACAAACTAAAAGATATGTCACTGAAATTGATAATATAGTTTGTGATAGACGCTCAGTTGGTTAAATTTAAAATATGTATATTTTCAGAAAATACATTTTTTTTTTGTCATTTAAAGCTGGAAATTGTGTTGGCACTTCCAGCTTCAAATGACAAAAAATACAATAAAACAATTCAGGAGGACAAGGGTTAAAAGCTCATAAAGTGATGTTGAGCATATTTCGTGCAGTTCAACCTAGAATACCTTCGGCAATTTATTATTGATTTGAAAAAGCTACTTGGCGATGGTCTTTAGGATGCATTCCACATTTCAAGCTGATAATGATTATTAATTTCTAGTTTTGTATTGCATGAATATATAATTATTTGAACACAGAAAAAATAAATACATGAGCAAATACATGAGCAAATACATGGGCAAAATGTTCCCCCCAGTTTTGCCCATATTGGGTATATAATAATTGTTCCACAAGCATTACTCCAGGTCTGCAAAATCATAATTCACCTGGAAGGCTTCTAGTTCATTCTCTGCAGCTTTCAAGGTTGTATCTATAACTTTTGCTTTCTTCTGTAGTCCCTCGAGTTCCTTGTTGAAAGTGTCCCTGTTTTTCTTCTCATCAGTAAGAGCCTCTTCAATGTCAAGTCGTTTTTCTCGCAGGGCACAAGTGTTGTCATATATGTTCTGATCACATCCCGCTGGGCAGACATCCAGGTCAAACCCACCTACATCACTGTCTGACTCATCTTCTGACTCTGACCAGTCGGATTCATCATCACTGTCGTCTTCACTTTCATCATCAGAACCTTCAAAGCAAATCACAATCAATAAGTATAGCAAACTTCATGATCGAGAGATGTCCTTAAATCCTAAACCTCCTAGTATGACTAATATGTTTGCAATTGAATGTAGCACAAATTAGCTGTCCATTTATAACAGCAAAAATACACCAGGTGAATAAAATATATTATTTTTCTATTTCAGACTATATAGTCCAAGTTAACCAAAATATCTGAGTCTATTTTAGTTATGTGCAAGCAAGTTTATGCAAGAGAGTGTAAAAACAATCATGAGACCCGCCAGTGACAGAATTCCGGGTTCATGAGACAGGACTAAAATATTATTGTTCAAAAATATTTCACTGCAGCTAGGCTACTCACTTAATGTGGGTTTAGTTATAGACCTAGATTTCTAATAGATGCCTGTGGGTCTATTCTTTGTATGGTAGTGTAGTTCTTAGTATAGTAGACTACTTGAAGCTGCTGTTAATATTTGTTCGAATTCAAGTACCAGTAGCTAATAAAATGCAAATTGACTTCAATGACCACCTACTACATGTAGAAATCAGTCGATACATCTTCTATATACAGTAGAACCTGCTATGAGCAGCCACTCTTATGAGCAGCCAGCCTCATATGGGAGGCCACTTGGTCATTCCCGAAAATGGCATTTTGTATACAAATGAACCGTCTATGGGCAACCATCTGTCTTGAAAGGCCACTTTTCCTGTGTCTCAAGGGTGGCTGTTCATAGCAGTATCTACTGTACAACCAAGAGATCAATTATACAGTAAAGACATCAGGTGATTCATGATGTATTGCTGCTTATTTCCTCCGTGATTGATTCTTTATGAATGGTTGTCAACAATTTTGATGATTTTAAACGTATTCTTATTATTTTATCACTGGAAATTGTGTCAAGTCGGGCGAGTGATTTACATTTAATTTTGATAATAAGAGTTACATAGTACAATTTGTCACCAAAATCTCCAATATTTATACAGACAGGCCTCGGAGATCCGTCCTCCGATGTTCCGTCTTCTTCTACATCCGTCTTGGTTTTGATGGGAACGGATCTGCCCAATGTATTTTTGCTTCTATGTTCCGTCATCAAATTTCGGGAACGAATGGGTTAAATCAATGAATAAGTGTCCCGTTGTTCCGTCACGTTGTTCGCCTTAGTCATCAAATCTCGGTGACGAAAAGATTAAATCAATGCATGACGTAAGCGTCTCATTGTTCTGTCACGGTCAGTCACGCTAATTGTGTGAACGCCACTTGTTTGTATAGTGATTGTGGCATTGCTTATGTCCTTTTCAAAACATTTCCCCAACGCTGGCTAAATGCACCTAACGTGTTAGTGGGGGGCTAATGAGCAAATAAAACCCGGCAAACACATGTTCACGATGTGAGCATTGGTTTAATGCTGGGCCACTGCCTTTCACACCGTAACCCCAGCAAAGGAGGAACCGCTTGTTCTACATAACACTTCTTGACGGCAGTAATATGATACAGCCCAGCAAACACGAGACGTTCACCCAATGCTGGTACAATGTTGGGCTAGTGTCTGAGACGATGGGTTCACATTGTACCAACATTGGGTGAATGTTTCCTGGGTCAAAGCCAACGTCTGGCACAGTCGTAGGCCTGATTGGCACAATGTTTAATTTTGTTTGTATATAGCCGCTAGTTAAGCCGATAGAGATTAATTTATTTGACCTTTAATATGTCTGGTGTAGATATCAGTACCGAAATGTTTTATTTTGTTAACTAAATCTATAGGTATCTAAAAAAATTTTGAACAGATCGTAATTATTCATGCCGTCATCTTAGTACGTTGAGGACATCAATTTCACAGATTAGGCCTATACTCTAAGCCGTGAATACCTTGTGTTTCGGTTAGCAGGAAGTGTCGTGGAATGGTTTACTATTGTGAAAAGAACAGTATGCAAAGTCCTACAATAAAAAATAACAGGAGGACAATAGTCGCACCTCCGGCAACATGAAAGTCGGAGCAGTAAGTCACCCGCCCGAGTAATGAGAAGCACGGTGCTATACACAAAGAAATGTGTTAGATTTTACTGTGATAAACAGATTAAGTGTATAAAAGACACAATAGGCTTATGGTAGTCATTCAGTTTCACCATGGCTTCGAATCCATGCAAACGACGACGCACTGACCTCAATGGAGATAAAAAAACGAGAAATTTGTGTTTACAAAGACGCTCATCCTAAAGCTACGTGCTCTGATATTGCTGCTCATTTTGCCAAAGAGTGGGACGTAACAGTGGGTCGCACAACAGAGGGTTATATTTTACGCAGCAAAGAAAAGTGGATGTCTCATGAGCGCTCTGGTAGAGCAGCAAAATATGGCAAGCTTGAAGAAGCACTTATGTTGTGGTTTAATTGAAAAAATCATAAAAAAAAATCATGTAATTATATATTTGAAATAATAAAATTATATTTGTACCATATTTATGTTGTTATTTTGTTCGCACAACCAATACACGTACTAATATAATAACATTACAGTATGAATTAGATATATAATATCCTCGGTTCAACACAGCTTGGAGGGGGGTGGGGGAGCTGCTCCGAAACTCTGCCATATTCGAAGTTCCGTCATATTTCTTGGGAACAGATGATGACGGAACATCGAGGTCTCTCTGTAATATAATCTCCATAAAGATTAATGACGATGTCATTATTATTGCCAGAGCTAAGACTTACGTAATTTATGATAATCACTCACCTGATTGTTACTAAAGACAAGGATGACTTAACACAGTTTAGCTTGGGGAAGATGGTCAAAAATGAATGTAAACCAGTGAATTCACTAATGGACAACCGTTATTAACTTGGCAGCTGGTGTGACTGATTACGAGCAGATGGATCACATATAATAATTGTATCTTGAATGTTGTTTAACCCTTAAAGCACTGAATTATTTCTGTATAACTATGGAAATCAAAGGAGGGTTTTTTTCAATTTGAAATCATTATAAATGTCTTAGTCAGCTCTTTCTGATTCATTTGAATACCTATGTTATATAGTCCCAGAGCTAGGGGGGTTTTATTTGTGTTGAAAGGTCCATACGATCTAAGATTTCCACCTATAGTGAAATTTTCTCAGGAATCCGAATCTGCGCGTCTTACAAAAATCATCCTGTCCAAAAGTACCGTAAAAACCCTTTAAACACAAGTACCGTCAAAATCGCAAACCGCAATTTGAAATATTACGTATGAAGTGATTGTTTGCTAAACTTGTGGTAATTTTCCATTTAAATAATTTTTTAATTATTTATTATCCTCACATATGACACGGGCTTTCACATGGATGTAAAATATTTTGTGTCTGATCAATGACAAATACACAATATAGCTTTAAGTTGGTATTTTAACACGTAATTTCAATCATTTTTCATACTTTTTCACTAAATAGACAAAATACTTTTCTCTCAGCCGATTTTTGTATAGTGTAAATGTTTAGTTTTGATTCAAACATGTTCTAGAACTATTGTTGACTTAAAATTAACCCATTTGGAATAAAAATAATGAGTTATGTGAACATATTACTCGCTTTTTTCGTTAGACGTAAAATCAGCTCGCTTTTCTTCAGGCTCAGGAAAATTGACCATATCTCACATTTTTGCCGACTGAGTAGTCAAATTTTGAGCTATATCAATATGTTTGATATCAATAGAAAGCTACTGGCACATGCCTTCACATGGATGTAAAATATGTTGTGTCTGATTTTTGACAAATGCACAAGAAAGCTTTAAGTTGGTATTTTAACCCTTAATTTGACCTTTTTTCATACTTTTTCAGTAAATAGTCAAAATACTTTTTTCTCAGCTGTTGTGTATAATACATATTTAGTTTTGATTCAAACATGTTCTAGAACTATTGTTGACTTGAAATAAACCCATTTGGAATAAAAATAGTGAGTTATGTGAACATATTATATACTTTTTTGGTTAGACGTAAAATTTGCGTGCTTTTCTTTGGGCTCAGGAAAATTGTATGTATCTCACAGTTTTGTCCAATGAGTAGTCAAATTTTGAGCTATATCAATATATTTGATATCAATAGAAAGCTACTGGCACAGGCCACGGATGTAAAATATTTTGTGTCTAATCTTTGACAAATACACAAGAGAGCTTGAAGTTGGTACTTTAACCCTTAATGTTACCTATTTTTCATACTTTTTCAGTACATAGTCAATATACTTTTCTCTCAACTGATTTTTGTGTATAATAAATATTTAGTTTTGATTCAAACATGTTCTAGAATTATTGTTGGCTTAAAATAAACCCATTTGGAATATAAAAAATAATGAGCTATTCGAACATATTACACACTTTTTGGGTTGGATGTAAAATTTGGGCACTTTTCTTCCAGCCCGGGGAAATTGACAGTGTTTCACATTTTTGTCCAATGAGTACCCGGTACCCAAAATAAAAAAATGTACCAACATCTTTGATATCAGTTAAAAGTAACTATCAAGGGCTTTAACGTGGATACATAATATTTTATTTCTGTTAAATACGAAATGTACAACAATTAAGCGCTAACTTTGTATTTTATCCCTCCATTTGAACAATTTCCAGCGTTTTCTTAGGGAATACCAGCAAGCCTTCTCGCTCATGCTAATTTTATATGGTATAAATGTTTGTTATTATTTTTACATTCTCTGGAGCCATTTTTCAAAAGTTATCTTGACGACTGAAGAAGTGATCACAGCCATTTTGAAAGTTATCTCAGCCACTACAAAAGTTATCTTAGCCACTGAAGAAGTGATCATCACAAATTTAAACGCCATCTCAGCCACTACAAATGTGATCTTGGCCACTGAAGAAGTTATCACAGCGACTTTAAAAGTTATCTCAGTCACTACAAAAGTGATCTTGGCCACTGAAGAAGTGATTACAACTACTTTAAAAGTTACCTCAACCACTACACAAATTATCTTGGCCACTGAAGAAGTGAACACAGCGACTTTAAAAGTTATCTCAGCCCCTACAAAAGTGATCTTGGTCACTGATGAAATGATCACAGCAACTTAAAAAGTCATCTCGCCAATGCAACAGTTATCTTGGCAAGTGAAGAAGTGATCACAGCCACTTTAGAAGTTATCTCAGCCACTACAAAGGTGATCTTGGCCACTAACAAACTGGTGTCAGCCAATTTACAGGTTATCTAAGCAAATACAAAGTCATCTGGGCCACTGAAGAAGTGATCACAGCCACTTTTAGAAATATCTAAGCGAATACAAAAGTGATCTTGACCTGTGAAGAAGTGGTTACAATAACTTTGAAAGTTATCTCTGCCACTATAAAAATGATCTTGGCCACTGATGAAGTGCTCACAGCGACTTTAAAAGTGATCTCAGCCACCACAACAGTGATCTTGGCCACTGAAGAAGTGATCTCAGTCACTTTAAAAGTTATCTCAGCCACTACAAAAGTGATCTTGACCACTAACAATCTTATGTCAGCCCGTAAAAGTGATCTTGGCCACAAAAAAACTGATCTTGTCCACCGTAGAAGTGATCACATTCACTTTAAAAATCATCTCAGCCGATACAAAAGTGATATTGGCCACTAATAATCTTATGTCAGTCCCTAAAAAAATGATCTAGGTCACTACAAAAGTGATCTTGACCACTTAAGAAGCCATCACAGCCACTTTAAAAATCATCCCATCCACCACAAAGCTGATCTTGGTCACAAACAAACTGATCTTGTCCACTAAAGAAGTGATCACAGCAACTTTGTAGTGGTTAAGATAACTTTTTAAGTGGCTGTGATCATTTTTTCAGTGGCCAACATCACTTTGTAGTGGCTTAGATAATTTTGTCAGTGGCTGACAACAGTTTGTTACTGACCAAGATCACCTTTGCAATGGCTGAGATAACCTTTAAAGTGGCTGTGATCACTTCTTCAGTAGTCAAGATCACTTTTGTAGTGGCTGAGATAACGTTTAAAGTGGCTATGATTACTTCTTCAGTGGCCAAGATCACTTTTGTAGTGGGTGTGATAACTTTTAGAGTTGCTGTGATCACTTCTTCAGTGACTAAGATCATTTTTTTGTGGCCAAGATCACTTTTACGGGCTGTCATAAGATTGCTAGTGGTCAAGATCACTTTTGTAGTGGCTGAGATAACTTTTACTGTGACTGAGATCACTTCTTCAGTGTCCAAGATCACTTTTGTAGTGGCTGAGATCACTTTTAAAGTCGTTATGAGCACTTTGTCAGTGGCCAAAATCATTTTTATAGTGGCAGAGATAACTTTCAAAGTTATTGTAACCACTTCGTCAGTGGCCAAGATCACTTTTGTAGTCGTTTAGATATTTTTAAAAGTGGCTGTTATCACTTCTTTAGTGGCCCAGATCACTTTGTAGTGGCTTAGATAACCTTTAAATTGGCTGACACCAGTTTGTAAGTGGCCAAGATCACCTTTGTAGTGGCTGAGATAACTTCTAACGTGGCTGTGATCACATCTTCACTCGCCAAGATAACTTTTGCATTGGCGAGATAACTTTTTAAGTTGCTGTGATCACTTCATCAGTGGCCAAGATTAAATTTGTAGTGGATGAAAAAACTGTTAAAGTCGCTGTATTTACTTCTTCAGGGCCAAGATAGCTTTTGTAGTGGTTGAGGTAACTTTTAAGGTGGTTGTTATCACTTCTGCAGTGGCCAAGATCACTTTTGTAGTGGCTGAGATAACGTTTAAAGTTGCTATGATCACTTCTTCAGTGGCTAAAATAACCTTTGTAGTGGCTGAGATAACTTTAAAAATGGCTGTGATCACTTCTTCAGTCGTCAAGATAACTTTTGAAAAATGGCTCCAGAGAATGTAAAAGTAATTACAAACATTTATACCATATAAAATTAACATGAGCGAGAAGTCTTGATGGTATTGACCAAGAAAACGTTGGAAATTGTTCAAATGGAGGGAAAAAATACAAAGTTAGCGCTTAGTTGTTGTACATTTCGTATTTAACATAAATACAATATTATGTAACCACGTTAAAGCCCTTAATAGTTACTTTTACTTGATAATAAAGATGTTTGTACATTTTTTTAAATTTGGGTAACCAGTACTCATTGGGCAATAATGTGAAAACACTCTCAATTTCCCCCGGGGGGGGGGGGGGGGGAGAAAAGTGCCCAAATTTTATATCCAACCCAAAAAAGTGTGTAATATGTTCAAATAGCTCATCATTTTTTATTCCAAATGGGTTTATTTTAAGTCAACAATAATTCTAGAGCATGTTTGTATCAAAACTAAATATTTATTATACACAAAAAACACTTGAGAGAAAAGTATTTTGACTATGTATCGAAAAAGTATGAAAAATAGGTAAAATTAAGTGTTAAATTACCAACTTCAAGCTCTCTTGTGCATTTGTCAAAGATTAGACACAACATATTTTACATCCGTGGCCTGTGCCAGTAGCTTTCTATTGATATCAAATATATCGATATAGCTCGAAATTTGACTACTCATTGGGCAAAACTGTGAGATACGTACAATTTTCCTGAGCCCATAGAAAAGCGCGCAAATTTTACGTGTAAACAAAAAAGCATGTAATATGTTTACATAACTCACTATTTTTATTCCAAATGGGTTTATTTTAAGTCAACAATAGTTCTAGAACATGTTTGAATCAAAACTAAATATTTATTATACACAAAAATTAGTTGAGAAAAAAGTATTTTGACTATTTACTGAAAAAGTATGAAAAAAGGTCAAATTAAGGGTTAAAATACCAACTTAAAGCTTTCTTGTGCATTTGTCAATGATCAGATACAAAATATTTTACATCCATGTGACGGCCTGTACCAGTAGCTTTCCATTGATATCAAATATATTGATATAGCTTAAAATTTGACTACTCAGTGGGCAAAAATGTGAGATATGGTCAATTTTCCCGAGCCTGAAGAAAAGCGAACTAATTTTACGTCTAACGAAAAAAGCGAGTAATATGTTCACATAATTCATTATTTTTATATCAAATGGGTTAATTTTAAGTCAACAATAGTTCTAGAACATGTTTGAATCAAAACTAAACATTTGTACAATACAAAAAGCGGCTGAGAGAAAAGTATTTTGTCTATTTAGCGAAAAAGTATGGAAAATGAGTAAAATTACGTGTTAAAATACCAACTTAAAGCTATATTGTGTATTTGTCATTGATCAGACACAAAATATTTTACATCCATGTGAAAGTCTGTGTCATATGTGAGGATAATAAATAATTAAAAAATTATTTAAATAGAAAATTACCATAATTTTAGCAAACAATCACTTCATACGCAATATTTCAAATTGCGGTTTGCGATTTTGACGGTACTAGTGTTTAAAGGGTTTTTACGGTACTTTTGGACAGGATGATTTTTGTAAGACGCGCAGATTCGGATTCCTGAGAAAATTTCACTATAGGTGGAACTCTTAGATCGTATGGACCTTTCAACACAAATAAACCCCCCTAGCTCTGGGACTAATAGGTCTACGGCCATTACAATAATTTTGACTCTTACAGTGCGGGGATCGACTTTAGACGACTAAAGTCGGTCCCCGCGCTGTAAGGGTTAACAGCAAGCTTGATGATGACTTACTTTTTGGATATCAAGATCCGTTTTCAGATGGACAGTCAGATGATGCACTGCTAAAAAGTTATTTTTAAATCTGTGAAGGGTTGGTAGTAAAATTATACCTGCTTAACATATTTTGATAATCATACTGTACCTTCCCCTTCTGCAGTCTTCTTTTTGCTTCTCTTGATTTTCTTCTTGAACACTTTGGTCAGGTAATCACCAAATTTATTATTTTCACCCAGGGATGCAAGGAAAGATGCATGAAGTGCTCTTTCTCTTTCTTGGAGCTTTTCAATGTCTTTTTTCTTGGAATCGAGTTTACTTTGTACATCGATGACCTAAAACAATAATATAAAAGCATATTGAAGATAATGATTACGGGGCGTAAGGCCACTATGTTTTTCTCACCTGTTTTAGATAAGACAAAATCCAAAATCTGATGAAGGGGGGGGGGGAACATTTGAAAAAAAAACATTCAACCTTTTTGTGGAAAAGTTCATGAGTGCTATACAAAAAGACCCCATAGTGGCATAATGTCTCATGTTTACTGCAACTATAAATTGTAAATAATGCTGTAGTACCAGGGTGAGCAGTCTAGCCAGGTATGATTTTTTTATCCCAGAAAAATAAACAGGGAATATAAGTAGGAGTGGCTTCAAAGGGATTCTGCATTTTCGGGTTGTCTAAAAATAGAAGTTTTCAATAAATTGCTAAACCAATTTCTCAACATCACATATCATTATCAAGGTGCAGGTTCTGATTATACTCATACTAAAGACATTCTTTATTACATGTGTTTATCACGGTCCAAATATTAAATTGCCATTTTACAATAAAACACAGCTGACAAACCACAAATATCATTTTCTTAAATCATAACTATAATGTAGTTGCTACAGTAACTCTTACTGTGTCAGAAAACACTGAATCTTTATCATCTGAAGTTCAGACAACACTAAATATGATATCGAAAATATTGTCTGACAACCCTTCGCTTTTAAATATATATGATGGAATTCAATTTCAAGAGAGGAAAATGAGAATTAAAATAAAGTTATACACTATACATGTTTCTGAGATTCAGGGCAATGGCAGTAGGTAATTTGATTCTTGGTGCAAATTATCTGACCTTAGCTTGCATGTCCAGTTTATCTTGATGACGAGCCTCTACTCTATCAGCCAACACATTTTCACGTTTTTCGAAGTCCTTCAGCAGCAATAGCTCTTCAAATAAGGTAACATGTCTGCATAATAAAAGAAAAATGAAGTGCATGAATAATTTTGAAAGTCCGAATGCTGCACATACATTAGATAAATTTAGCAAAATTATATATGTTCACAATTCGAAAATACATCTCTGATTCAACTTCATTCAAAATTATTTCCTTTAATATTAAACCCCCTCCGCTACAAAAAATAACCTTGATTATAGAGGTCATGATTTTCTGCAACATCAGCATAATATATGTACAAAATTATTTATTTTTGTAATTTAAATATTCATCATCTAACATATTTAAGTAGTGAATACTGGAGGTGGATGACCATTTAAATTGAATAGAAATTATGTAAACTATTCGGGAATATACATTTCAGAACATACTTCAGATCAGCATTCTTCATGTCGATATCCAGCTTGAATTTATCATGTCGCAAACAGCGTAGCTCAGCATCAAAATTCTTCAGCAGTCTATCAATTTTACTTAGTAGTTGGTCTCGATGGTATATATCTCTAAAATAATATTACCAGCAAATTAGTATATGTGCAATTATTGTAAAACTAGTTACAAAACACCCTGCATCACTTAAATATCTAAATGAACATAATATAACATTTACAAAGCTGAAATACTACATAATAGGATATATTCACTGAAGGAAAGAATCAATAATTCAGGGCTTATGCTACATGCGTGCAGAGATAGATGAAATAAAACTATCAAGATCAAGATAAATTGTTGACGTTCAACAATCTCAGTCACTGTTCTAGTTGGTGACCTTAGGCATGATTCATTTTTCCAGAATAGGCACCATTTGTTGCATCAATTAATAATACCACAGATACCAGCAACAGTTTTTCACATTTCTCCATAAATGCTATGCAGGGTACTTTCAAATATGTCAATTATATAGTATTAACTACATGTACATAAAGTGCTATTGATGGTTTAATTCTGACAAAATTATTTCAGCAAATGATGCATGTGGCCACTGACCTGATTTGATTAGCCTTCCGAAGTCTTTTCTCCAGATCTGATATATCTGGCTCTTCATCGTCTTGCAGCCATTCTTGATCTTTCCCACCAGCCATTCCTGGTGTGTGCTTCCCATACAGAGATGGTGTGGGTGTTGGACTCACACTATGCTGCTCAAGTTGAAAGCAACATTTTATAGAATACTATTATTTCTGTTGTCAACACAGGCTGCATTTTTTTTTATCAATATATTGTGGTGTACATTGATTTTAAACTTTTATATTTAAAGTAAATTTCTTTTCTCCTACATTTAAAAAGCTTAACTCTTGTCCTGCTAAATTGTTTGCTTCTATTTTTCGTTGATTCCAAGATGGAAGTGCCAACGCAATTTCCAGCTTCAAATGACAAAAACATATCTTTATAGGAAAAATATAAATATCTCAAATTTAATTAAATGACTAACTGAATATTTATCAGAAACTAATTATCAATTTCAGTGGCATTTTATTTAGTCAGAAACCTTAATACCATACCGGGGTATATATATATATGGGACTAGCAAGACAAGGGTTGACATACAGTATTAAAAATAAATGACTTACATTACGTTCAACAGCTAAAATTTTACATCAAATATATTAATAATCGCCTTCCTGTGAACATTTCATTCTTCTAACTGGTTTAGAAATTCACAATTACAATACTAGAGAATGCAAAAATTTGTGTTATACACAAATTTTCACATATTTATTGCATAAGAAATGTTTACCAAATGCCATCAATAACACACCTTCAATAATATTAAATAAAAATATTACACGTAGTCTAACTGTTTCAGTGAATACATTCACAAATTCTGTATTAGCAAATAATTTACTACATGTAAAATTATTCATCTCTAAATATCAGAACCGATCTTTTGATTCCATGGAGCTGAAACAAAGGCTCTGTAGTATTGGTAGTTATGACAAACTAGCAGGGTTTTCAAAATTGACCAGCAATATCGCCGGCTGACAACAGCTCAATCGCCAGCTGTTCTAGACCACAGATATGGATAAATTGAGTTACTTTGGCATTTTTTAGTTGAAAATACCCTGAACTAGACTACATTTTCATTGGGACAACTGTTATTTAAGTATTCTTCTATATTCTATTGGAAATATGTATATGCAGAAATTTGAGCATCTGGTTGTTATGTATGTATTTATGTATGTATGACTTAATTAAAGTATGTGTGTATATCTCTAAGCACATGCATAAACCTACAATTCTTTTATAAATGCGTATTTGGATGTATGTACGTATATAATCCTATGTAAGAATGTGTGCATATTAATTACGTTTCAAGTATATATTAATTACCTAATTACTGGTACATCATGTACATTACTTTTTCATAATCATTGACTACTATTCAACTAAAATATTTGTAATTTATTTTCCTCAATTATTTTTTATCTATAGCATTCTTTACTTGATGAATTTGAAATACCAGAAGGCCATATGGTGCATAAATATTAGAAATTAGCCAAATAAAAGCTGGGTGCAGCATTCAATCCAGGCATTTCCTTCAAAAAACATTTTTCTAGCATCTGTAAATCAGCTATTGAGTGTCTACCATATTCGCAATCTCAGACACATTCTCCTACATTTAACATCTAAATAGAGCTACTTCCATTTCTCTAGCTAATGCTCTGGACTACTGTAATTTATTGCTATTAGGTTGATCTGAAAAACATGAAACAAGCTTAAAGCAAGTACATAATTGTGTTGACTAGTTCAAGTAGGTCAATGGCTGCTCATCAAATCACGTACATGTAATAATTCTAGATTAACCTTCTGACCTATAAAGCATTATCTACTGGCAATCCCTCACATCACAGAGATTCATTGCATTTAAAGAATTGCCAGCAAATACCGAGATCCGAAACATCTCGGACAACAGCCAAAGAGAAATTACAATCATTTATCTTTTGTGGTTGATGGATCATGTTTGTTAATCAATTTGCCTTTCAATATAAGAGAAGCAAAATCAATCACCATTTCTCAAAAAAATATATTTTTACATTACCACCTAATCTGAGCATCCATAAATTGTCATATGAGGATCATTTCTGACAACGGACCTGATACAGAACACCAATTTTAGCCTGAAGTGCATAAATCTCAATATTCTTGAGAGGTACTGGCGCTTACTATATCATAACTATCCTATCTTAACACTTATGTCGCATAGTGTTCAATATTGAGTTGTGCCAATTTAGTTGTGCTGATGAGCACGACACTTGGGCCAT
Organism: Flabesymbios commensalis; assembly: GCA_964017125.1. NCBI lineage: Eukaryota > Metazoa > Annelida > Polychaeta > Terebellida > Flabelligeridae > Flabesymbios > Flabesymbios commensalis. The sequence continues at coordinate 57,789,477 of OZ024905.1, forward strand.
AGCCATGAAGATGCATAATAGTTTTTCCAAGCCCATTGTAGGAAACAAATAAAAAAATTGTCTAGGTTGGTCTATTATTCTAATTGCGATGGTATGGGAATGAAAAAATCAAATTCCAATGATAAAATTTATTAGAGCGGGAATTTAAAAATCATACATTTAGTCATAAGCAGACATAATTAATTATATTTCAGTGTACCATTATAGTGTATAAAATCATAACTGACCTGAACATTTGGATGAAGGACATTAGTCTGTGTGCCACCTCCACCGGCGCCAGCACCAAACCCACCAAAACCATCTGGAGTATTTGATGTATGTGAATTATTCTTTCTATCAGCCAGTTCTGCTTTGAATTGTGTAAGTGTCTCTCTGGTATATTCATATTTCCTGAAAAATAAATGTATATTCATCTACTTCCATTCTAAAGTAAATGTACCCTCAAGTGTACAACGTATTTCCCGGGGTATAAGATGCGATTTTTTATTTAACAAGAGGCTAGTCGGCCACCATAATCCTACAAGGTGCATCCTTCTCTGAAATCTCACATTTGTTTTACAGTAGGCCTAATGGTCTAGCTATATAGCACAGTTTGCCATGTATATTACAGATAATACAGAGCAGTGGTGCTTTATATTTACCATGTACATTTATGACACACAGGCATGTTTATAACACAAAATGAGCTGTTTCTGAGCTAAAAATGATGTGCGGCAACAGAGATGAGAGAGGGTTGACCTGTTGTCTATGTGTGGGGCACGTGCTGATAGCTCTACCTCAGTACCTATAGTAAAACATATACAGCAGTCATGTAAATGATGGCATCAAAGAAATGATGTAGTAAACTCACTTCTCAGGCAGTTCCTCTAAAGACATAGAAGGTATTTCTGGGATAGCACAATGTTGATCCCGAGGCAATCGAGCATGTACCTGTCGTAATTCTTCAACTAGAATCTTCATGTCGGCAATAACCTGCAGTTTCTTGTCACGTAATGCAAGGAGTTTCTGATTGAAGTCATATTTGTGTTCATGCATCTGCAATGACATAAAAATATGCGCATGAAACTAATTGGATAATTTACTGTTACCTTTTTAATTTTAGCAATGGTATGATGTCACCTCTTATTAGGTGGCATTGCAAAAGTTCACAAGCTAAATAGAAAGGTATAGCATATCACATGGTGTTCTGATTTGCACCTCACTAAGTTTTAAAAATAAAAAATCAATGTCATCAGCTTTTTTTATTAGCCTATATTTTGTGATATACATGTACTTATATTTTGTGTTTTTAAAGTCCCAAAGTGGAATCAGTATTAGTTTTTAAATTAAACATTTTAAAGGATTCATCATAATTCTGGGGTTTTTTCAGATCAGTGGTCTCATGTGCCATGGTATGTTTAAAAAACTATTAGACACGGTAATCGGTCAACATCACCTATTTTCAAACTTGACCTGTATTTTCTCAAGATACATGCTGTACACCAAATAAAAGAATCTAAACCAAAGCATTAATGTAGCAAAGACTGTCCATGATTTTCCAATTATGAAATGGGTAATTCTAAATTTTATGACTTTTCATCACTTTCCATATGCATGAAACCTTTGTGAAGGCCATCCTTTTTGCACTAGACTAATAGTTTTCTCAAAAAAACTTGGGTGTCAAATAAAAGGACAAACCATTAACAAATATTTTTATGAAGCTAATTGTGAGTGACAAACTGCTTCACTTTGATCATAAAAATGTTCAAGGTCACTCCTAATCTTCTAACTTGGCCTGTATTTTCACAAGATGAATACCGTATATCCCCGTGTATAGTGTGACGCCTTGAATAATACGAGTTAAGATTTGAGGCCTCGGATGACCTGAAAAACGCCCACCTCTCTGTAAAATACGACTGCAAATTTTGGATGTCGGCAGCGTCCCAGTCGGCAGCGTTCCCGGCCATCTAAATGTGAGGCATGGATATTATCTTATTCTACTAATAGCGCCGTGACACCTGCATACACGATGCTTAATGACGGAACATCGGCAAAAGAAGAGCTCTGCAAAACAAAAAGGCAGTATCTGCTTACTTGTAAAGTAAGCCGATTCTGTATTTCTATTTTACACGGCAGAGTGGATGTCGTCGGGACTGTCTCGGTAGGCAGACACTCTGAGGCCTGCATAGGCTACATATATATACACACAGATTTTAAAATACCGGTATTTATATTTCGCCGACAAATTTATATTATTTTAATTTATCTATTACAAAGACCATACATTAATATCGCCGTGCTCAAATAAGAACATTCCAAGATGAAATGTGATTGTAAAACATTTGCAGATTAGCCACATTGTCTAGACACAAGAGGTTGGTGTATAAGGTGTCAGGGTGTAATAACACAGAAGCGCTCCATGAACTACAGCTAACACATAGACTACCACTATTTGCTCAATACCATATCAGCCGCGCCAGCAGCAGTAGGCGTTAATATTATCCTAGCAATATGGACATTCTGAGGCCTACATGTATAGAATTTGTGATAGGAAATATAATTAGTGATGTCCCAACAAACACGAGACAATAAAACATTAAAACAACATTGGTTTAATGTATCTTGTTTGCTGGGATCTTTTTATATTTCGTCAACGCATTCTCTCATTCCAATAGGAAAATATCATGTTCAGTCATACACATGTTATGTCGTACACAATAGAACACTCCCATATGAAAGGCGATCTTAGATTAAATCATTATTAATATAAATGAACAGGTCAGGAGTGTGAATTGGTTGCAGACTAACGGCGTCATTTATCTGCCCGTGGTTGTCAAAGGTGTCAGGCGCGTCGGGGGGGATGTGAGACGGGGGCTCCCAGCAAACGCGACACATTCACTCAATGCTGGCACAATGTTGTTTCAGCGTCGCAGAAGGTGGCCCAACAATGTACCAGCATTGGGTGAACGTCTCTTGTTTGCTACTAGTTGGAAAGGCACAGTCTTGTTGTATCGTGTGTATAGGCCTGCTTACCAAACACGCTGACTGGCCTACGTTTACAGATATGTTCTATTGCTAGAGAACTTACCGCTAGAGAGCTAAAAAACTGTATTAAATTCTACATCTATGTATAATACAAGGTGCCTTTTTGTGACATGCATAGCTAAGAAAAAACATCGCATTATACATGGGGATATATGGTATGTACACCAGGGGGAGGGGGGGGGGAAACCAGACCCTCCACTCAGCATCTAAGGGGTGATATTCCCCTTTGATGGCAAAGGCAATGGAAGTATTTTTCATATTTTGCTGTTATTTCAGTTAAAATAGGCCATTTTAAACACTAAAATTTAAAACTCAGGTTTTTTTTCTCCAGGGCGAGGACCCCACAGACCTCCCACCTCTTTTGAACCCCCTACTCAAACATTCCTGGCGAGAACCCTGTACACCAAATATAAGAACTCTAGCTTGAACATTTTTAAAAAAGATTGTGAATGAAAGACATGCTTTGAGCTATATTCTGACTCACATGTAAACGGAGGCTATTCATAAAAATGTTGCGGATGACTGTAAGAACCTCCTCAGATCTGAGGGAGAGAAACTACCCATCCTCACATAAGGGTTGTGTCTGTCACTTGACAGAAATGAGCATCGAAAGCCTACCTAGATGACTACATGCTAGGCAGAATAATTAATTACCAGATCTTTAAGTTGGAGGAGTCTTTGCCGGGCCTTGTCCGTGTTCATACGTAAATGATCAGGAACCACATAGTCATCAGCACTCTTCAGCTTGTAATCACCCATGTTGTCCTGAGCTTGTTTAATAGCAGAAACATCCGCTGGGTCTTCGTAATTGTCATCAGGTTTGGTGTTACGTAATTCTTCCCACTGTATATACATATATATACATGTATTAAGCCGTTCAATCCTGAATTTACCATAGTCATCTTCACCCACTACAAGCCGCGAATTGCTGCCGCAATTCTCGACTTGTAGTGGATGAAGATGATTTGATGTGGTTTGAAAATCAAAGAAAATTACCACATATTGGTAAGCCAGTTTCATGGGAATGTTCGTTCTAAAACCCTTAGTTGTAGGAAAATTAAGTATGTTTTCAGGGATGTAAAATGATGCTTTAATGCATCGTGGGGGCTTAAAGGGTTAATTAATTGAATAACCCTTACAACACTGAAATCATCATAAATGTCATAGTTAGCTCTTTCTGCTTCATTCGAACACCTGTTATGTGTCTACGGACGTAATAAATATTTTATTTCTTTCAGTGCGGGGACCATCTTCATATGTCAGAATCTGACAGCTTCAGTCGCAGACGTCAGATTCTGACATATAAAGACAGACCCCCCCGCTGAAAGAGTTAATTAAATAATTAGTTTTAAAAGTTAGTTTGCTCATGAATTTACAGTGGTGATGTACAAATTATTAATTATACATAAATGCATTGCAATACCTTTGTAATTATAATCATGTGGTTCAAAGAAAATCTTTTTGGTTAAGGGAGCATCTTTTTATAACATTGTATTAGTAAAACTGATGGTAACCTGAGCTCTGCGCTGTGCTCGTTTACGTTTCTTTTCTTCGACTTTAGCCAAGGCTTTGGTTATGCGTTCCCCCATGCTTCCCTTCAGACTAGTAGTCACTTTTACTTCACCCTTATCTTCACCCTCACCATCTTCACCGTCTCGCTGACTCTGTTGACTGGCAGCTGCAGAGAAAAGTAAATAAGTAAATAAATCTAGGACCCGAGCAGTCACAAATCAATCTTACTAACATACATTATTATCGGCGACTACCGTGTCACGGCGATATCTAGAAGTGTGCGATAAATAAAGGGTGCGCGATAGGTAAGGCTCAAGCACCAAGAAAGGCCTATTTTGATCTTCTGCGTGGTATAGACCAGTGCGTGGTATAGTCCAGAAAATTTGGTATGTCTTTATAGCACTGTAACACTGCAGTGCTGTGGAATTATATAGGCTAAATATAATTTTTAATCACTGTTTACTCATGTACTATACCATTCAAAATTATCTGAGCATTGAATTCAATGTAGAGCAAGAGTGACTTTATTTATATACAACCATTCAACCACAGATACAGCTTTAGAGGTAACAATTTTCTACCCACGGATAAGAATTAAACTTTAAAATTTCCTGATTGTGTTTCTTTTTATTTTATTTTCAATACAAAATAATCATATGATGCAATACATGTAGCAAGTATTTAAGGCAGTGTGACCTGAATATATTACATAAATCTAATGATATAATTTTTGCAACATAAAAAATACCTTAAGTTTCCGCTTACACTGCTTTTTTAAATAGAGTAGGTGGGTGATTTTTTTTTTCAATTTTTTCCCGGTAACATGGCCCTCCAAAATAGGGTAGGTGGGAAATTTTTTTTTTCAATTTTAGTTTAAAAAACTGGCCAAATGGCCCCATAAGGGCTGTTCACACACAAATTATTAACCATTATGTAGAATAATATGAAATTTGTTTTTAAAAAGTGCTACACAAAATTTGGGAAGTGCTACACAATGCTGAATTTTCATAGCAACAACTGCTATGCATTTTCTGACAGACAAAATATCCCCTGTTATATATATATTAATAAAAAAAACATCATGTATGGTTATAAATTTTATATCACTTGGAGTTTGCAAGCTGCTGTATAGCTGCACCATTCATTTGGCAGCATGTCAAGCTGTGTCAAAATAACAGCAGTGTGTTAACTATGATGGAACAAGTATTCTATCCAACAGAGAGTAACAATGATTTATAAGTGAAATGACAATATTAACTAATAAAAAACATCCTGCCAAAGAGCAGTATTCGTTCACGCATCACAACAGGTGTCATAACGCTCTGCATAAGCTTGCTGACGACATGTATGACAACACTGCTGATATTTCACAGCTGATTGCACTTGGATCAGTGCTGACTGTCAAACAGATTAAACAGTGCCCCAGCCGTAAATAACACACATCAGATATACATCGCACAGGACTTCCAAATAAAAAAATAATATACGGTACATTTGATATATTTTATTTAGTTGAAAACAAGGCAAAATTGGTTTTGCACATAATTATGAAACATTATCATTCTGTATGTTTCAGGAGCCATAGCACCAAAACCTATACTAAAATATGAATAGCAAAATACTACCTTTGAGACTTTCTTGTGTAAGCATGCGGCTTGCATCTTCTTTGTTAATAAATGTGGTTTTTCTCCTCTCCATTTCTGCTTGAGCAGAATAGAAATCGTCAGATAACTTAGAAGCTCTAAAACTGCAGACTTCATGGACAGTACGGAAAGCTTTGACCACAATACGCTCACATTCAACTACATCCTTAAATCTGAAAAAAACACACATAATATTCTATCTAGAACTTATTCATAACTGTGATTATGTAAGACTTGGGGTACACTCCAGTCCTTTTTCTGATACCAATTCCCCCAAAAAATGTGATGTTGCTGCTGTTTGACTTCAATGACATGATGATAATATTTCCAGCCAAAAAGCAATTGTGATAGAAAGGATTAGGTAATTACTGTTTTATATATCTAATAAACACCCTGGACATTAATTAGAATACCTACTCAGGCTGGAGGGAGAGTGGGCGCTTATTAGAGTAGTTTTTCATAGGCTATATAGTGTACCATGATCATGAATTTTATAATTAAATCAGGGGAGTGGGCGTTTGTCAGAACATGGGCGTTTAGTAGAATAAATATGTTACCTCTACATAATGACTAGACATCTATATTGATGAAGAAAAAGCAGCTGATCTTACCTGGATCTAATTTTGTCCAGAGCAATGCGATATTTCTCTTCTTCCCAAGCCATCTCTTTTAGAACCACAGATATCTTCTCACGTTTTTGCCTTTCTAATTCTTCTTTGATTTCAGCATCAAGTTCGAATTCCTGGATAAATAACAATGAATTTATTGAATGCATTTTGTCGGACACTAAAAAAGATAAAGAGAAAAGATGATGTTCTCCGTAATTAGAAAATATACCTTTCTATTTAAGCGGAGGTGCTCAGGTAGCTGATTATTGCGCTGTAGTAAGGCTTGAAATTGATGCCGCAGCCCTGTGATTTTAGACCGAACACTTGTTTTCTGCTCTTCAGCCATTTGGAGCATTTGGTCATGTTCAGATTTTTGCTTAGCATCTTCTATGCTGTAAATAAATAATATTTGAATATGCCAAATAAAATTATTATTTTAATTTCTTCTATAAAATCCATTCAGTTATGAAACAAAATATTTTAACTATATGCATACCTGTATGCAGATGGGTCTTCAATGTCATCAATTCTTACTTCACTCAATTCTTTCTTTGCCGAAGGAATTTTAGCCTTAATCTCTGCTTCGAGGCTTTTTTTGATGGATTCATCATCCAGAAGTTTGAAGGCAAAAAAATTACCATCAGCTCCAACCGTGAATAAAAACTTGTCATCAAAACTCAGGCTAACATGAGTTATTTGTCCACTATGGTTGTCGTGGACATTTAATGCCCAATAAGGTCCCATCAAACCAACATCTTCTGATAACAGTGGCTGAATCCTTACAGAGCCATCATGCAAACCCATTACCAAGTGCTTCTCATTTTGACTGTACAAATAAACACAAGATTTAAAAACAATGTCACATTATACCAAAATAAATTGAATGTTTTACAGAGCTATTTTATAGTACTTATTGACCTTTTGAGAAAAAAAGCTGTAACATAATGTTCATGTTATACAAATTCATGGTAAAAATTCATTATTATACATGTAATTGAATGATTATTTATAATTTTAATTAGTAGGTACCGTAATATTTGTATACCCGCATGTACCGGCTCCAATGTATAGCCAGCATTAGTTATATAGCCCGCACCAGGCCTTTCAAGAAGTAACAAGCGCGCACTCGACAATAGCACGTCGCCATCATCAAAATTGGTCAAATTATTAACGTAAAATGCGAAGAATCTGAATAAATCAGCCATTTTGTACTTTTTTCAGCTATTATTAAGCTTGTCCGAAAACTGCTTATTAGTATTATTCATAACAAATTTGAGCATGATACGTGGAAAACTTTTCAAGTTATCGTGTCCACAAGTAAATGTTAAAGCCGACGCAACAGCCCACGTTTTAAGATAAAAAGGCGGGCTAAAAAGTAGCACGCTATACACTGAAAAATATGTTAATAAAAAATAAACAGGATTTTATCTGAATTTGAACATGATACCTGAAAGTTACAGCATTAACTGGGTGATCACTTGAGTCATGTACAGATATGGTACGTGTGGGCTGGTCGCGCTCTTCATCAGAAAGTTTATCTCTTTGTTTCTCATCAAGAAATTCACACTCATAAAGATAGCCAGCATCAAAGCCACCCTGAAAAATAGCAATATACTCTACAATATACATCCATGCATTACTTAGATGCAGAATAAAAGAAAATTGGCAAAGAGTACAATATTTTTTAAAATGAAGACAACCACGTTAATCATTTGTGATCTGATCTGTAGTCTGGTCGAATTTGGGGAATATAGGCTGGGAGCCAGTGTCACCAAAAAAGTGGTGGTGTTAGACAGGGGGACGGGGGGGGGGGACATTTAAATAAATTATGACGAGCTGTATATAAAACGCAAAAAAAATTATTCTTTTACATATCCGCTCATATTCCGTTATGTTCAAGCTTACATTATCAATTAATTATCTGAAAATACATTAATGTTTAAAAAAGAAAATGAGCAGGTGTAGTGTAAGGGCTTTTTTCGGGGCATTTTCAGCCCAGCTTATTTTTTTCAAGAAAATCAAAGTCAACATGAAGTAGTCAATTTTTTTCACCAAATTTGAAAGAAATAGCAGCGTATTTGTTATTAAAACGTCTATACTACTACTCCATTCACGCCTTGTGTGATCCCATAGCGTGCACAGGGTCGGTGTAGATCTTTCACACCTTCAAATCTGGCCTAACGTCACACTTCAATCCATTAACTACACATGGAGTGATTTCACGGGGCACAAGATGTCATCATATCTCGTGAGTGTTAATACATTGTTATATCTATAGGTAGATAGATAGTTTTATTGACCAGAGTAATAGATGTATTTTATGAACATTGTAATATCTAGTACATACTAGCATAGCGACTACCACCGCCTTGCATAGCGTGGCCCAATGTATTGACCATTAGCGGTGGAGCGGTCTTCCCGCTATAGCCCGATCCACATATAAAGCGGTTCCGTTTCTTGGACCTCAATTACAGCGTTATAACGGGATTCTACTGTATAGCGGTATACGCAGCTACTACGATACTGTATTATTCATATAGAAGTACATGTAATTAAGGTTTAAACATAGGTTCATGCACTTCTAAATTAAAAAAATAATTTCAAAAAAAGTCGTCAATATTCACTGAAGCCTTATCATTTTAATTTATTAAAATTTTCACCCATTTAAGTTGTGTCTCACTACCCTGACCCACAACTTCAAGTGGTAGAAAATTACTCATATATTTGTTTAATCGGAGTACAAATATTTCAAATCTTTCTTTCCCAATAACAGTGATTTGGTCGACTAATAAAACAAATTAAAAACAACAATAGTGATGATGAGCAGGATGGGTGTTAAAGTGCATGCACATTTAGGTGCAGAAATACCTTTATTATTTGGGCTTCTAAACTATACCATCTTTAATAACTCACCATAGATAACCAGAATTTATTTTCTGCTTTTGCATAAAACCCTTGAAGAATTGGGCTTGGTTCTTTAGGAATGAATGGCTCCCATGTATCCTCTGTCATCACAGTTTCTGCAAAATAAGTATGTCATCTGTGTGATCAGTCATGTAAAGCTTATATCGGTAATCACTCTATATACCAGTTATTTTTTGCCATTTGGAGCTGGAAATTGCGTTAGCAATTCCAGCTTCAAATGACGAGAAATACAAAGGTCTTTACATTTGTGGTAAAATGCACAGTACAGTAAATGTACATTTAATTTATTCATCTTGTATGACTTCAATGCTATTTTGAAAAAAACTCGCATTATTCACATGAAACACCCAGCTCGTTTTATCTCTTATGTAATGGTCATATATAAACACAAAATATCAAACAAATTGCTGTTAATCAGATGAGTGGACAGCCATTTCAGAATAATTGCAGATCAAGCTCACTCTGCCAGATTCCTTTGCTACAATTTTCAAGAAATTTTTCAATCAAGAAAATAGCATTACATAGTAAATTACACAATAAATTAGACATCTAGTAATCAGCCAGTCATCACGAAACTAAACCGAAAAAAGTTTGGTGTATTGAATAGAATTATTCCACTGTCATAGTAAGAAAACTGATCAACTAGAATATAATAAGCATTAATAATATATGATGGAAACAAATCACAAGGACAATGGTACTAACTGATTGTAGCTTACAACCTTCTGACAATAATTCAACAAACTTGCAACTTTACACTTTGAATATTTATTTCATCACATCAAGATTCTAAGCAAGATTGAAAGAACACTAGTTTGCCAATTAATTTGCAGCAAAAATTACAGTGTTGTATATTATTGTTTATTATGTTTCCAACAATAGTTATGACCATCTGGCTTGAACTCTTCTGTACGATAAAAATATAATTTAAACAAATTAGCCTACATCATGTTATTTTAGGAATTTATATTCAGCATCAATATTATAGTGCAGATGTATATTATCACACAATTTTCTGGAAAAGAACCTGAGAAAAGGGGTATGAAATTTTTGGTTCCATGACATTATCATGCTATAGCCTATTTTTACATTAACATTTTGTGCTGTTTGCCTGAAATAATTAGCATGCGAATATTTTAGGTGCCTTTAACAGAGAAAAGTTGTATAAATTGTGTAAAAGACGCACACTACGGTAATATTTTTTCCATCCCGGAAGGCAGTGTTTAGTTTTAAAATATTTAGCTTGACGCTGCAGACTATCAGACAATTTCAGATCCTAAACTTCTCCTACATGCATGAAATAAAAAACTTTAGTAAATGCCTGTCAGATACACATGCGTGCAGCAGAGAACATTAATAAATCAGTTGAATAATTTGAATTGTTATTCAACTAAAAAAAAACTTACACTGAATGAAGATGTAAAACAATATGTGATACAAACGTGATAGTTGAAAGATTATCTAGACAGAAAAAAAATTACAGATAAATAAAAGATTTAAATTAAAATGTAGTGGACTTTATTTTTTATAGAGCTTTAGTATCTTGAAGTGAGAAAAATATTTTAAGATATCTCATAAATGTTATTCTGATTGATTTTAAAACAGGATTTTGTTCCAGAATAATTATTATTTTATAATATTTTAACAATATATATTGAATTCTATAGTCGAGTACTTTCCTAATTATGTCAATTGAGCACAAAAGTATTCTGATCAATCGTAATACTGGTAACTTTGTTCTGTAAATTTTTTCTGCAATGAATGATTTGAATAAATGTGATTCAAAAACAACATGCAAAAACTGTGTGATGTCGGAAATATTCTGCCATTATTATTTGTCAATAGCACAGAATATTTGCCGTCTTTTGCACTCATAGTGCTAACAAATGATGATCGTTTGCATACCCTGACCATCCAAATCTGTATCGTAGTCATCCTCTTTTTCAGACCAATAAACTACTTCTTCAGTTAAATTATCAATCTTTTCCTCCTTTTTTCTTTCCCTTAATTCACTTTTTGCACTCCTGGTATCCTCTTTCTTTTTCTTTTTTTCATCTTTCTCATTATTTTCATCTGACAGGTTATTTTTTAAAATCGGCAACAAGTGATTTATATATTACACAGTTTTAAACTGTATCTGTATATTTCAAATGTTTGCCATGATTAACATATTAGGATGAGATTGAGATGTTTATGATTTTATCATATAGTTTAAATCTTATCATTTTAGTTGCTGTGTTGAATTACAACCTTTACATGGCTAGATTATTTATGGTTTATGTTCCATTCTTTTTATTGAAATAAAAAAACATTTTATTTTAAAAACTCAGGAATAGAGGTGCACAACAAAACTTAAATTTACTAGGTAGGTACAGTAAGTTTGTTTCATAGGACTTTATCTGGCTTAAAGAATAATCTGATTACATGTGCTCATCGCATGATATATTTAAGTACAAGCACTAAAAATTGTAAAGATTTTACATCTTCCATAGACAAGCTATTGTCAATAAGCAAATAATGTAGGCTATTAGCCTATTGCATGTGTCAGGTCTGTTCTCTTAGTCCGCCAATTGGAAAAACTAACATTTTTTTCGAAATAATAGAGCGATATTAAAAGAAGTGATGAAGGGAACATGAAAAATGTTTTTTTGCCATTACATGTTAAAAGTATCATGGAATTCCACCAAATTCTCTACTTGGCTTGATTAAAATTTCTACTCATTCCCAAAACTGATCTTTGCAAGGTTTGTCTAGGGAAGATGCAGTTGGTGCGACTAGTAAATAATTTTTTTGTGATGTTAACTATAAATATTTAATAATAAAATATATTAGTTATTTCAAATGGTACGAAAACTATTTCTTTTAGAAATTAGAATCACAGATAGATTTGAAAATTGAAATTAGCAAGTTTTTCTTATCACATCTATGAAATTCACCATATTCATTATTTTTGTTGGAAAAATTATTTTATTTTGGTTGGTAATTACATTATTAATTGCCTAAAAATACTAGTTAGCTTTGTCTATCTTATTATCTATCTTAATTATTTTGGGTTTTCCACCTTCTTTCTGTTCTCCAGCTTCTGATTCCGTCTCGAGGCCTCTTTCTATTCTACTTCTTCTCTCCTCCTCTTCCTTCCTTCTTGCCTCTTCTTCTTCTCGCTGCTTCCTAGCTAGCTCCTCTTCATGCTGTTTGTTTAAATTTTAACCATTAAAGAAAAATATTGGCTTTATTTAAATATTCAACTGGGAAAAAGGAACTAGAAGTGTGAAAAAATACCAGCAGTAAGTTGTAATTTTGGTCAAAAGATGAATTGGCATTCAGATTGAATTGTTATCTATACTTTTATACTTACTCTGAGGTGAGATTTGACACTCCTAAATGTATAGATGCGAGACTGGAGACCGGTAATCAGATATGAATGAGATGTTTTAAAAGTGCCTTCTTCAGGTGCAGCAACCTCCATCACTTTGCCGTTGGCACAGGACACAAGTAGAGTGTTCTTCCCCTGCAAACATGAAATTTATACACCTTGGATATGAAAGGGTGTAACTGCCACTTCGTGGGTGACAATGTATACCTTAGAAATAAATGACTGCTCAAAGATTACTTCTATTCGGGGTTGCCTTGTGTATAAAGACAAATAAGTCTTGTTTATGCATGAATGAATTTGGCGGGATGCCCCTAACATATTTTTTTTTCTTTTTGTTTGCTTTGAAACACAATGATCAAATGCTTGAATAATGAGCTAAAACAGGCCACAAACATCAGGCACAAAGCTGATGACAAGCTTGTTGACATCGTCATGACAAAATGACTGGCAGATGCTATAGACATTAATGTCTCTAAATAGTCTATGACCCGTATACACTTATACTGTATCGCCGCGCATAAACATGCATGCACTTATATTTTAGGATGCACATAGTGTTAGAAAACAATTGCATGCACTTATATTCTATCAAAAAAATATTTCCAGAAAAATGACATGTGCACACTTAAATTCGAACATGCTGAAAAAGTATCGAAGAACTAAATAATTGTCCCTCTTGTTGACATAACAAGTAGCAAAGAATTTTGTGATTAACTTAAATACAATAATAGTAGCGGTACTGAATATTTCACTTACAAGTCGAGAAGGTGACCAACTCATATGAGAGACAACTCCTGGGGTTTTAATAAAACCAATCGGTTCAAATTTTTTTCCTGGACTGAAGAAAAATACTGTTTTGTCTGCGCTCTACAACAAGAAGATTGAGATTAACATGGATAAATATTGATGGTGCAGTGTTAATATCTGACTATTTTGTCAGGGCTTTCGGGAAATGTGTCAATGTTTACCTATAACCGATACAATCAAGGATTGTGTTTGCAGACAACCTGACACATTCAGCTAATCTCCACCAGTGATTCGGTTCTTGTGATATAACTTTGACACCCTGACTTTTTAACCACAAATAATTTGAATAAGAAACAACTATGCACAACTTGCAAGTTCACGATTCAAGTTTCCTGATTAAAAAAATAATCCCACCTTCAAAAAAGCTTTTTGAGGATGATATGGAGTAAAATTGTGTTTTATGGTAACAAGACAGTAAATTCATAATTGATGATACTTGCAGATCTGGTTTTAATACAATTGTATTCCAAATTTCAGAGTATCAAAGAGGAATAAACATTTGAGGATACAGTGATAGTCACAAAAATCCGGAAAATGTTAGAAATTTTTCATGTATGCTGTGGTGAACTGTATATTGTCTGTGCATTTATTATAAACTACTGGAGTAAACAGTTTGCACTGCATTCAATACACATTGATAAAATAACCCTTATCCTGCTTAATTAAATAATTTAAATTTTCGGCCAGTTGAAGTTGTGCCTCACTACCGCAATCCACAACTTCATATGACAGAAAATTACTAATATTTAATTGTTTAATTTGACACCACATTCATTTGCAAATTGATGTTTAAACACTCATTTCAATCCCAATGTGATTTAACGAGCTACTAAAACTGACTAAAAATACTGTGCAAGCACTCAAACTGATGCAGTGACCTAAAATGTCCACAAATCTGACACAACTGCTCTCAATACGTTATGTAAATAATAGAACAATGATAAAATCAAGATGGCCGCTATAGCCTCAGTTTGGCTCACAAATGAAAATGGACAATGCCAATAAACTTGCAGACCCCGAAAACCCAAATATGCCAGGTTTCAAGGCATTTAACTGAAAATAAGAACAATTTATTAAAATTGATCAAATCAAGATGGCCGCCATAGCCTCGTTTTCAGTCGAACATGAAAATGAACAATGCCAATACTCGCAGACCTGAAAACCTATATATACCAGGTTTCAAGGGAATTTAAAAAAAAAAATTAAGTCAAAAAAAAAAAATTGATTATCGGGGGAATGTTGAAAATCTAATCAGGTCATCTCCATACTCATGGGTAACTTCCCATAAAAAAAATGGGTAGATCCAATAATTATTTTTCAAGTTATCACGTTAACAATAATTTTTTTGGAATCTTTGACTTTGACGTATGACCTTGGGTAAAAAATTGTGCTGGGAGGGGTTGAATGTTGGTATGAATTCAATCTGTTGCACCATGTTGGTGTAGTAGCGTGCAGCGGCGGAGCCTGCAGTGGCGAACGAAGGGGACGACAATACCCTTTCGGGCCCAAAAGGCCGAGGGGTAAAAACCAGAATAGTGGTGATCAGCAGGCAAAGGGTTAATATAAAAACAATCACCCCTGTAGCCAGGTAATCTCCTGTAGAATCTACTGCAACGCAGGTGACTCTTCCATTGTGTGGTTTTAAAGCCTGTGCTAATGCTAATTCTGTCTGGTCAGTGTGTTTACGACCATGGACATCGACTGTTTCTTTTTTCTGGAAGCTAAGAAGCCTCACCACCCCATCATCAAAGCCAGCAACTATTGTAGCACCTTTGGTATCAACCTGCAAAATCCAGTAAAATTAAAGTATGACAATAGCTATACCTATAAGAAAAAACAAGTTGTTTAAATGTGCATATGTTGTCCATTGAATCAAAATAGTTTTAAAGCCAGGCAGGTTTTATTGTTTCGAAATTAACCCTTTCAAGTCTGAATTTATCATTGTCATCTTTTTTCACTACAAGCCGCGAATTGCTGTCGCAATTCTCAACTTGTAGTGAACGGAGATGACTTGAAGCGAATGGCAAATGAAACAAATATATCGTTATTATTATAACAGTTCTACAAAAATTGTCATTCTAAAACCCCTAGGTCTTAGGAAATTAGGCCATTCTTCATAGATGCGAAATGATGCTTAGATGCATCGAGAGGGTTAAACTGTCATATGACTGGCAACCCAGAGATGGTAGTGGTGCAGTAATATTCAGCAAATATATCATAATATTCTTCATTGTCTTGCTTTCACTCTCTGGTTATAAAATGTACCTCAAGTTAGAAAAAAATTGAGATCGAGGCCTAAATAGTCATGTGCCTGTTTATTAACTGGTGATACATTGTAGCAATGCCTGTTTAAACTCGTAACAAGTGTTTATTATTTTGACAGACGTGTGTCTATATTATATTCTCTGTCACTCACGCTACTGTTTAAGTGTTATCCCTGGAGTCACCATAACCTCAGACCCTGTGCCAGACAATTGTATTAGAAATGCTGGGACAGTGCTGGTTCAATGACTGTCTAATATTGCATGTTGTGTCATGCACAAAAACAATCAATTTTGAGAATGTACACAATGTAATATCTGTTTTAAGTGTCAACAAATGCCTATGTTGGCTCTCTACGCACTATTTACTATGGCACAATATCATCCAGCAATTACTGTATTTCACTTGATACATTTAAACCCTAGAACACTGAGCTCTTCAAAGTAGATTTTCAGTCACTTGAAGTTGTGTCTCAATACCGCGACACATAACTTAAAATAACTGAAGATTTATGTAATTTGTGAAATTCAAGTCCTAATATAGGTCAGTATTTCAAGATTGAAGACATATTTTATTTTTAATAACTGTTGTGCAGGTGCTGATAAAACACACATTGTCTACTGTAGGGGGTCTGAGGGTTAACCCTCACAGTGCGGGGATAGACTTTAGTCGTCAGAATCTGACATCTGTAGACGTCAGATTCTGACGTCTGAAGTCGATACCCGTACTGTAAGAATAAAAATATTTCTAATGGTCATAGACCCATATCATAGGTATTCAAATGAATCAGAAAGAGCTAACAAGGACATTTATGATTTCTCAGGATAAATGAAACAAACATACTATTTTAGGCAGCCACAGTAGACAGGATCCAGGAGAATTGAATTTGCTCTTGCATAAATGTTCTCTGGCAATATAGTCATAAACTCGAACAGATTCTATGGGATGAAAAATAATAGATGTGTGAATGATAAAGGTTCAATAGCAGTTATATTTGAAATCATGAGATTTTTTTAACAGCTATGTATTCAAAAAAATTATCAATACGTTTTTTTAAGTATCTTGTAGCATATCGTGGTAATTAAATATACATACTGTCAATGCCAATGGTAGCCACAAGATGTGTAGTAGGACAGCCACTACAACCAGTGATAGTTCCAGCGTGGTAGGACATAAGTCTCTCTGGAGTTTGGGATGTGAAAGAAAATGAAAGATCCATTTTCCAGATTCCTCCATTTCCATCCTGTTGAAGAAATGTTTATAAGATACTTCTAATTTTTATTTTTTTCTCGAAGTCAATTATCATGATTATATATGAAATTTACAG
Organism: Flabesymbios commensalis; assembly: GCA_964017125.1. Classification (NCBI taxonomy): domain Eukaryota; kingdom Metazoa; phylum Annelida; class Polychaeta; order Terebellida; family Flabelligeridae; genus Flabesymbios; species Flabesymbios commensalis. The sequence goes on from OZ024905.1 coordinate 57,806,958, forward strand.
TTATTTTTTATCATGAGAGTATAATCACATGATAATACTTGTGATACTTGATAATATTCACATATTTTGAAAATCGACGCCAACTTTCAAACAGCATTGAAACTTTGCATACAGCTTAAAGATATATGCTCCCAGAATAGTTTATATCGTAAATCGAACACGCAATCATGGCTTGAAATAATAGACATTTCAAACTTACTAACAAACTTGATTTGAATATAGCAAAGAAAAAGTCACTTAGTAGTTATTGTGAAGTTTTGGTGGATTTTTTTGTGATACACAGAGCTGCTCCGAGAGGCTTTCAATCCATATGTGACGTCACATAAAAGCCGCTGTAAGCGGCTCGTGGAGTTCAAATAACCTGTTTAATTTAAAATATCAAAAGAGATTTGAACAAGAGCGCCGACGCTAACTATATCCCCCACCATTAATTAAAATCAATAGTAGCATCAAAGACAAAGGTTGAAAATTATGTCAAAAGTCATAACCCCCAAAAATGCACACCTGCACCCCCTAAGGGATATGTGTGTGCAATATGAAAACAATCCAGAAAACGTTTTTCTGAGATACCGTCAGGAAACTGTGCTATCATCTGCCCTCAATTAAAATCAATAATGGCCTCTAAATCAAAGGTAAAAAATTAGGCCAAAGGTAATAACACCCAAAAGGCACATCTACAACCTCTAAGGGATGAGTGTATGCAATATAAAAACAATCCGACCGGCCAACGGTTCAAGGGATATAGTTCGGAAACAGAACCTATCCAGGCGCCATTAATTAACCTCTTGAGTGCAAGGCCTATTGTGCTCCCCTGTGCCACGCCACATAAGGCCAACACAACACCTAGCTACAAACTGACTTGGGTTGGGGTTAGAATTTACAGGGTACTACCACCCCAAGGTCATGTCAAGGTCATTTGAAGGTCAAATCACCTAAAATATTGAATTAAAAACATTTTTTTTACAGTTTTTGTTGCAAAGGAGTGTTCACCAATTCTGCAGCTGACATATTGTGGTTGGGAAGCCTTCCGACACGCATCCTAGGGGGTACATTATATATTACATGGCTTGGAGGGGTAATACCCCACTCTTTTATCCCCCGTCCCCTCTTATATCACACCCTCTACCAACACTTAAAATCAATGCAAAAAATGGTCAATTGGAGTCTTGTGAAACATGTGCTCGAAGTAACAAAGCACCTGAGACACCCACACCTGGGTACTAAAGGTGACATGGGTTGAGATTGCCCTTTGCTGGATTCTACTGGAGGGCTAGATCAAGGTCATATCAAGGTCATTTCAAGGTCAAATCAGCTATAATATTGAATAAAAACATATTTTTACTGTTTCCATATGTTTTCTTTTTGCAAAGGAGTGTTCCACAAGGCTGCAGTTGCCATATTGTGGCTGGGAAGCCTTCCAACACGCATCCTAGGTGGTACAGTGACTATATGTGGCTTGGAGGGGTAATACCCCACTCTTATATCACCCGTCCGTTCTTATCACACCCTGTACCAACACTAACATCAGTGCAAAATGAGGTCAATTGGAGTCTTGTGGAACATATGGGCTTCAAGTCACAAAACACCTTAGGCACCCACAGCTGGGTAATAAAGGTGACATGGTTTGGGGTTGCCCTTTACTCAGGGTTCGACACCAGGGTCAGGACAATGTCATATAAAGGTCATTTCAAGGGCAAAGCAGATAAATTATTGGATAGAAACACTTTTGTCATCAGTTTCCATGGATTTTCTGGTTATTGGTGGCCATATTGTTTCGGACTTTCAGATGATATTAAAACGTAAAAACAACCATTTTACTGTATTCAGTGTATTCAAATGAAATGAATCGGGCTTTAGGCCACCTTTGTGCACATATAGGCTAAACTGGGCCAGGAGAACCTCCTGAGGATGGTGAGATGATTGAGATGACACTGTCCTCCAGACACAGGATTCGAAATTCGAGCCCTGGCGGTCTGAGGCCGAGCACGCTACCTCTCGGTCACGGAGGCTCCCCACAATACTAACTTTCACACGTGGATGGGGAAGAAACAATTTTGTTTCTTTCAAACCGCCGAGACCGGGAACCGAACCCCGGACTCTGGCGTGAAAGGCAGCGGTGCTAACCACTACCCTAGGGCCCCCGCCCCAGTGTATTCAAATTAGTTGAAAATGAGATATTACACAAGATTCTAGGGCTATTCTGTCAAAAGTTAAAAATTCAAAATGGCCGCGATGGCAACCATCTTGGTTTTGACCTCTAGATGACCTTGAATCGTAAAAACAACCATGCCAATGTAATTAGTGTACTCAAATTAGTCAAAAATGAGGTATTACATAAGATTCTAGGAATATTCTGTCAAAAGTTGAAAATTCAAGATGGCCGACGAAAGCCATGAATTTATGCAAATAAGCAAATCAAGGAGGGAAAAAGTGTATCACCTGATCGCTGTGTGATCATGTGACCAATGCACAGATCATGTGACTTTACACACGGAATCCCCGCGAATTCCCAAACCTCTACTCTGAGGCAGACATAAATGAATTAGGGCGTCTACTCGTGCCAGGAGGGCTATTGGTAAATACTTGACAAATGACGACTTAACTTCGTCATTGCGGCACAGGGGAGCGACAAAAGTATGACGACTTAAGTGGTCATAGTGGCACTCAAGAGGTTAAAGTCCATAATGACCTCAAAATCAAAGGTAAAAAATTGGGTCAAAGGTCATAACTCCCAAAAAGCACGTTTAAACCCCCTGAGGGATGTGTGTGTACAACATAGAAAAACAATCCGGATAACGCTTTCCCGAGATATCGTTCGGAAACAAAACACGGATGCACAGTCCCTGCCCCTACTTTGTGGGCGCGGGATGAAAAGTGTACACCTTGAGTGCACCACATGAGTATTAGGATAGACATTACATTGATACTAGGAAGGCCATACCTGTGCATACCATACTGTAGGCTCCTCAGGATCGGCACATTTCACAATACACTGCAGCTTCACGTCATTACCAACTTTTAGCTCATTCATAGGTTCCATCTCAAAAACTGCCATCTCGTCAGTCACATCTGCCGTATCAATGGTTTCAAAGTCCCACACCTAAAAAAATGTAATTGTCATTAAAATTCTGATTGAAGTAGCTACAATATCATTGCAATAGCATGCGCCGTTTTTAATTTCCCGAAATCAGCAAAAATATATTGAAAATCCATAAGGCTACATTGATTTCTTGCAATCGCTGCACCTTGGAAATGTAACAAAACTAGATGTGACTGTTTTTGACACAAAAACATTGAAATATTGAATATTTATAGATCTTTTCATCAAAAACTTCCACCACCCTCGCCAGAAAATTACTCAAACTTGGAGAGATTGCCCCAATAGAAAAATCAATGCATGTAGGAAAATCACCTCCATCAGGTGATTTTTTCAAGATGTCCTGCATCAGCCATCTTGTTTTCAAAAAATTGTTCCCAGAATTTAATCAGATCATCAGAAATAATCAGAGATCAACGGTCAACCACATCAAATTTGAATGTGATCTGATCAACGGTTCAGAAGATATCACACCCACAAGCTTTTTGGGTGGCAATTTTTTTCAAAATGTCCTCCATCAGCAATCTTGTGTTTACTGGATTCTTCGAAAAAGTTAATCAGATATATTTTATCAAAAAGATAATGACTATTGTAGTTTTCAACCTGTTTTATTCGACGATCAAATCACTGATATTGGGAATGAAATGGGTGTTTAACCATAAAGATTTGTAAATGCTTCGTCTCAAATTAAACAAATACGGGTAATTCCAGCCACTAGAAGTTGTGGATCGCGGTAGCCAGACAACCTCAAGTAGTTCAAAATGTAAATAAATTAACTTAGCAGAATAAAGGTTATTGGGTTCTTTCGAAAAGTTATTCAGATCAGCAGAACTACCCAGAGAACCACCACATCAAATTTGAATGCCATCTGATGACCTATAGTAATAAAATATGGTGATCACATGCTTTTTGGGCGGCCATTTTTTTTTAAATGTCATCCGTCAGCCATGTTGGTTTTAATTAATTTGTCCCTAAAGTTAACCAGATCATCAGAAATACCCAGAGAACTACTACAAAAAATTTGAAAGCGATCCATTCAACGGTTCATAAGATATCATGCCCACAAGTTTTTTGTTCGAGCATCTTGGAAAATTGTTGCTTATGGCTTCATGCCAAAAAAAATATATGGGAAGAATTGCCCAGACACGCAGGTCATGTCTGTAAAAATAAAATTATTCAGTTAACTTCTTAGTGAGAGCTAAATTTCTGATATGCCCTCGGTGGTGGAGACGGAATAATGCTAAACATTATAAGCATCCTGATAGTATCGGCTTAATTACTTTTTGCACAGTCTCTGATATGACAATAATTAACCAGTTTTTCAAGTTATCAATTGATCAAAAACACATTTTTTTCAATAGGAAAAAGTGAACCTACTAATTTATTTTTCAGGTCCAGTGTCCTTTTTTTTTTTAGCTGACATCTGGCTTATCTAGAAAATATATGAATCCAATATTTTCCTTTTTAATTCTTAATCCCCCCCCCCTTAATAAATGATAAACTCACTCTAATATATCCATCCAAGCCCACAGTTAGCAGTTCTCCTTCATCCATAATAATTTGCTGAATAGCGCCGTTGTGGCAAGGCTTACCGCCTTTACGAGAAATCTCTACTTTTATGAGTCCGCCATCCCAGAGCAGCAAATTCCCCCATTCACAGCCAGACAAAACTTTACCATCAGGCAGTTCCACATAACCCTCAATGTCGGATATCTCAGTTTTACCAAACTTTCCTAAAGCTCCTTGCAATTTTAATCCTGTGAATGTTCTAGCCATTTTCCAGAATCTGTTTTGAACATAAATAAAGCAAATGAATATCATTACAGTAGAATCCCGTTATAACGCGGTAATTGGGGTCCAAGAAACGGGAACGCGTTATAAGCGGATCGCGCTATAGCGGGACGGACAACCGTTCTACCGCTGATGGTCAATACATTGGGTCTATATATGGACACGCAAAACCAGGCGGTGATAGTCGTCGCTATGCTAGTATGTACTAGATATTACAATGTTTATAACATACATATTACTTTGGTCAATAAAACGATCTATATATCTATAGATATAACAATGTATTAACACTCGTGAGATATGATGACATCTTGTGCCCTGTGAAATCACTCCAATGTGTAGCTAACAGATTGAAGTGCGACATTAGGCAGGAATGGAAGGTGTAAATGATCTACACAGACCCTGTGCACACTATGGGATCACACAAGGCGTGATTAGAGTATACGTTTTATAACAAATACACTTCTCTATTTCGTGTCAAAAATTAGGTGTATTTTTAGAACTGATTGAAAGGTATAATGAGAGGGTGGGATTTGAAAACAAGGCGTCGAGAATCGACGAGATTTGCTAGAATTATATCGCTACTCTATGATTCACGATCGGCTTAAGCCAGCATTGATACAACATTGATCATTACACTGTGTGCAGATGTGTACTGGTAGCTTCAAATCACCGTACCAGATAGCTACATCCTTCTGAAGATACGCCTTTTTGAAATTAACTGTTCACAGACTGTGTCACGTCTGCAGATGTCTGCCGGCCCTGCATTGACAAGGGGCGGGGGCCCTAGGGTAGTGGTTAGCACCGCTGCCTTTCACGCCAGAGTTCGGGGTTCGGTTCCCGGTCTCGGCGGTTTGAAAGAAACAAAAATGTTTCTTCCCCATCCACGTGTGAAAGTTAGTATTGTGGGGAGCCTCCGTGACCGAGAGGTAGCGTGCTCGGCCTCAGACCGCCAGGGTTAGAATTTCGAATCCTGTGTCTGGAGGACAGTGTCATCTCAATCATCTCACCATCCTCAGGAGGTTCTCCTGGCCCGGTTTAGCCTATATGTGCACAAAGGTGGCCCAAAGCCCGATTCATTTCATTTGCATTGACAAGATACAACTTTTTATGTTTCCAGCCGACTAAATGTATAAGTCAGATTATAGGGGCTGAAAATGTTTTCTGGTGATATAACTATATCCACTGTATCTTAAATACTTTTTAGCTTGTCTGTTATTAATTTAAAACCATGTTTAAATGGGGTTTTAAATGTATATATTTTTTTATATGCGGTGCATTAACATCTAGTGCGCCCTTTGCTTTACAAGGTGCTTCACACCACTAATTGGCAGGGGACGTCAGCGGTGTCAGGGTGTTAGCTAGTTGTGATAATCATTGCACTACAAATTCCTTCTTTTTCAATTATGATCGTACGGACATGTACTAAATATCACCAGAAAGCTTATTCAACGCTGAAAATAATGATATAAATTAGATAATGATAGCTCCTAAACTATCAAAGTTATGGATTTAGTAAATGAGGCAGGGTATAGCATCACGGGGGATAAACGTGAACGGGGTACACGCCGCCACGAGACGCCAAGCCGATGCCGCCAATGACGCGGGGTCTCAGCATTAGAACAACACTGCACCGATGTTTCGAGCCGACCATATTCACAGCCACGTGCATTACAGTGCCTCAGAATGTATGCACTTGGAAGATAATGTCTGTGTGTGTGCGTGCGTGGTGTTGTCCGTGTTGTTTGCCACGGCAGTGCAATATGATCGTCATAGATAGCGCTGTAACAATAATAATATAAATAATACCGCGGTATGCCAAGATCGTCAAATAGCCTACAGCGGTATAATAAGGTCGTCATATAGCATGGTATAGCAGAATCATCATAGGACCTATACCGCGGATCGTTACTTTTTATTTAATTATGAACAGTAGCAGTCAAAAGGTCAATCCGAGGCGTCGTTAGTAGTCGCGCCTGCCTACAGTGTGGCCGCGAATACGGAGGTGTGCAATGATCACTGCATGCATGGATGACTGGTTAGCACATGTGAACGTGCACGAGCGCTTTAACACAGACGCGCGCGTGATCAAGACTAAAAAATAAAGGCACTTTTAGTTATTAGGTCAAATTTACCCTGAAAAAAAACTGGGATCCATGCGCAGACCACGTTATAACCAATATCGCGGTGTAACGATTCGCGTTATAACGGGATTCTACTGTATTAGTAAATACAAACATACCTGACTACCAGAACATAAACAATGCCTTATTCCCTTCGTGCTACATAATTATGATATGACCAATCAAATGTATCAGTCTGTGTACAACAATCTTTAAGTGGGTAAAAAATACTTATATACCGTATTTATTATGATAAATGCCCATATTGTAATAGATGTCCAGCCCCCTGACATGAAAATAAAACCCACGACCATGTACACTACATGATCATTGAAAAAAACCACTCTAATAAGAGCTGATGCCCCCTGTAATCTCAGGCCTTTATTAGAATAAATACGTTATGTACAATTTGAACCAAAAGACTTGCAAATCTAGCTAAATTAGAAATTATTTTGTTTGAAGGACAAACAATCAACTCAATCCGGACGAAGCCTGAGATATCTCATAATATCTGTCATAGAAAGTACATTTTTTTAAATGTCTTGTCCACAGAAACATGTATGTACTGTCTTGGATGAGTTAAGAAGGGTAAAAACGTTGATAGATTTGATTGGCACTTTAAGGCCTAAAAGGCATACCCATCAACATTTTTTTTCCTATGCTCAATGCAAATTAGGCATTTTTATCAATATTTAAATTTCCACAGACCTGATGTGACCTGTACCAGCAGAGGTAAGTTGTCCTTCCAATTCAGAAGAAAAAGTTACTCGAAACACTTCTTGAGAGAAAGCCTTAGATCTAAGAACAATTCTCTCCTGTCTCCAGTCCCATAATGTCAGCATAAAATCCGGCTCTCCACCAACTGATGCAAGCAGTTTACCATCAGGGCTGTAAAAATTCACATGGACAGAAATATTTTTAAATTTTTTTTTTCAATTACATGATTTTCTGATTTTTTTTCTTTCAAATAATGATCAGTTCCTAATGTGAGCAAAAGCAAATTGTTTGCCGATGCATGGTACCGGGAAATGTGGTAAATAAAAGGTCTTTTTTCTAATCCATTGATGCATGTATGCTATATTTTAGTGCGTGGTGAACTGGTCTCCATGAACGCAGGCTCATGTGCACTCGCCCGTCACAAGTCAAGGCGATTGTAAAATGGACGATGCCATAATAAAGGTAGCAAATTAAAAATTTTGTTCATGGTGTTAATTCCACCCTTGAGGGTGATATGAACACTGATAAGTCAGCAAGTGGATTACCAGCTGAAATAGCTGGGGTGTTCAGCAGTGACAATGAGGAGTTCGATAGATTTATGCCAGAGGGTGTTAAAGATCTCACACAAATACGGCAGTGCTAGATGTGAGAATACACATAGTATGATCATTCTAACAAACAAACAACATTTGCTTCTTTTTCTTTCATAAAACCAGTCACAGCGAGGTGACAAATTCTACCACTTAAACTGTGTACCTGAATTGTTTTTTTAACTTACATTTGATACCATAATTTTCACAAATACAGTTTATTGTGGTTAGATAAATAGAGATAAATACTGAAAGTAGCATACATAAATTGTTGAAATTAAATTGTTATTTTCAATAAATTTGTTAACTTTGGTTATATAGTTAAATTTCACAATATATTGTCTAACTAGACTTTGGGGTCACTTACTAATCAATGTAAATGTCAACCAGAAGAGGATGTGGCTAAAGAGGTGTGCTAACTTCTGACCTGACCTGATGATTGTTTGGCTCCTCCACCCCATGATCCCAACCAGTGATTAACATTTATGCCATAACTCCTCCCCCTCATACACAACCAGCAAATATCTTGCCAAAAAAGGTGTGTATTTATTAAAGCTGCATAACTGTTTTGTTTATTTCGATAAAAATAACCTAAAATGTACAAAACAATCATTCATGGTTTTTTAAGGGCCTTATAAATACACAAAAACTGGGTAGATGTAGCGGAATTAGTTCACCATGCAATGCACCATCAATAATTATGAAGTAGTGAATCGGTGTACAAGTACAGTTTGAATGTTACATTGACCAACATCAAACCGCCCTAATAGCAAACAGAAGACGTTGAACCGAATTGGCCTAAGGCCAAAAAAAAAAAAATGTTTGTTTCCGATTTGTTGTCATTTTAACCAGTGGGTAGGTAGGGATATTATTTTATTCTGTTTTTTATTTTATTCTTTGTCACTTCAACCAATCGGTGGGTAAGAATTATTTTTCATTTTATTTGGCGCCAAATTCACTTTCATGCATGTCTTATCTGTACATTACATAACGATTTTTTGTTTTTTCGACGCTTTTTGACCCCCCCCCTCTCGTTTTCGTAACGTTTTTTTAGTTACTTTGACTACAGCAAGTAAGTCATCCCTTAACTTATAATGGATTTCCTAAAAAAAAATAGAAATCCATAAAATAAATTTGGGTCGCACATGTTTTGATAGGGTCGGTCGGAAATCGGAAACAAACAATTCTTCAATCCAATAGTCTTGTCAGACAAGAATCATCTCAGGCCCCCATCTCATGTATTTCTCTGTTATAAATCATAGTTTGATACAGGGGCATAATGGACCACTAGACAAAGTAAACACTACATATTTCATTCGTCACTGCTTCGGCCCCTAGTCCTATTTAGAAATAATTTGCTGTGTACATATGACAAAATTGGTGGTCTAGATCACAAGGATTTTAAATGTCAAACTGGCACTTAGTTTTTATATATCAGTCTACATGCAAAATCAGTGTTTAATTTTTTACCAACACAAACAGTGGATACAAATTACTGCTATAAGCCACCAAAATGCATATAAAGAGGTCTTCTGATGAAAATTTCAAAGGGGGAAAATGCCCACAGACCCCCCAGACTGTGCGCGCCACAAATTGTGCGCTGCTCGCGAATTGTGCGAAGCACGCAAATTGTGAGCCGCGCGCAAATTGAACGCCGCACTGAAACTTAACCGCCAAGTACCATGATGCTTTCTCATTTTTCTGGGGGAAACACTGACTATTCTCTCTTAATTAAAATTTTGAATAAAATAAGCAAAACAGTTATGCAGCTTTAATGGTAAACAAAAATACTTCTCTCATTGTATTTATGCCATTCACTTTTTTAATCATACCATTAAAATATCATCAATTAAAAATTTTCAGTGGTAGGAGGGAAATATTTGCTCAATATCGCATTATAGCAAAATGCTATTCAATTCTGGTCATATGCTAATCAGCAAAATATTAATACATCAATGATAAGGATGAAGTTTGTATCAAGGCTTGAAAAAGAAAGTTGGTAATCAATCAATTTCAAAGAAAATTTTCCCCGGATAAGATATTCTCCAAAACATAAATTATTTTTAACATTGGGCAACACTTGCAAATGGAAATGATTTAATAACAATTAGCCAATAATTAATTTTATCTTGCAGTCGGATATTACATATCATGGAGTACAGCCAAGCAGCAATCATCACATCATAGTGCCAACAGATTTGTGACTGTACCTGTGCAGTAGTAGGCCCACATATGTTTTTGAAAATAGGCCTATTCTTATGCAGCAATGGACCTGTGTCCGGTATATGCCTGGAGCTCATAATACGCTGCTTACAATGAGTGTTATAGACCAGTGTGTGTTATTTAAGCATTTTATCCTCCAAAGTTTAGGGTCATTTTCACCCCTCTGAGCCGTTTATTCTCTATGTTTTACAATACTTATAAATAAACTTGTAACTATGTTACTACGGGAATATATATCTATGAAAAGAATTACTTTTAATACATGAAAAAAAAATTGTAGATACTTATGAAAAAAATATACTCATCTGATTTCTCAAATGGAAATAATAGCACATTTACTATTAATATATACTAACCAATAATGTTGAAAAAAATAAACTGAATAAATATGCAATAATTGATGTTAGAAAGTTTTCATTAAAGAAGCAATATTCCCTTACCTAAAATCTACATAAGAATAGATCTTCTCAGTTCCTCCCCTTAAAATTCTGAACAATTTCAATGATGGATACTCAAAAATATTGATATTTGGAGCACTCCCTTTTTCAGCAACTGCAAAGTGCTTGCGTGCAGGGTGTACCTGAAAATTGTTTTTGCAGAATTGTAAAAAGAGCATTAATGAAAATTTCATTCAAAGTAATATGTTATAAAATTTATTTATTCAACTAGGATTCCTAGTCTTTATCTCTTATGTGTTTTATAATCTTCAACATAATCATTAGAAAAAAAGTTATTTATTGGAAAAACAACTCACTGCGATTCCTCCTATACCACCCCCACTTGTGCTTCGAATATAGTGTTGTCCTTTGGTTTGTAAATCTAGTAGCTCAACCACATTACCTGCACTAAATACTGCAGTATTCTCATCCAAAACATGTAAATTTGACCTCTTCTTGCAATCATAGCCAAAAGAATGACTGTCAAATAGTTAAGAAATTCAAAACATTTTCTGTATCCTCATGAATACATGTATGTTTATAGTTATCTTATACGAAATAATAGTAAAGAGGAATGAAGATATAAGAATCAAATTTGCATCTCATATTTTGTCCAGCCCGCGACGATCAGTCCGCGACAAGAGATGACGTAGGATAGGCCTATTGTGTGATTACGATTTTTATTTTTTTTAGATAAGTTATCAAGAATAGTATCAATTATTGAACATCTTAAAGTATCTCTGAAGCTATCAAAATATTTTTTATGTTATTGGATGCACAAAAAATGGGTTCTAAAATTGGTTCTTTAAAAAAAGGAATTCTTCTAGTCCCGTCCACGACATATCTTACATCCCATAATAACATAATTTATTATAATGATGTTTAAAAATTAATTTGATCGAAAAAAATCTATTAGATTGTCAATAATCTCTTTAGAAAAAAGTTTGTTAGACTATATATTACGTAGTAACTTAACAAAATCAAATAAAAAGCTCCGAATGTCCCTGTCAGTGACAAACAAAATACTGTGGAATGCCCCATATATGTTATATAAGCCCTGGATGATGCATTCAGTCCGCAAATACGCACCATTTTGGGTCATGCTCAAACTGAAAGTTATGTTCGGATAACGTACATTTAGGCTTTAATAAAACTTACTTCAATGTGAGCCACTTTAAAACAACCTTAAGTTATTTAACATGCTTGCTGGGAGCATGTTTTTCTAAACAGTTGTTCTTCAGGTCACAGTGCAATATCAAAGGAACTTTTATCATGATACCAGCTGTATATCCTATAAATTGCATTAAATAGCTGTATTTTGATATGTGACACATTTATTGCGGTAGTTAGTGTGGAATGTGTAAATCCCAGCAAACAGTCGAGGTTAAGCTACTGTTTGTTCAATGTTCAATGTTTGTAGATGGTGGACCAACATTAACTCGACACTTCATCAACGCCTCAATGACATGTTCTAGCTGTAACACAGTGTTGCGGTATACTCTGCCCTACATGCTGTGCTCACTGGCCTAGGGGTGGCTCTACTGAGAGAGAATTAGAGCAAAAACAATGGAGTGTCTGCTGAAGACAGAATTAGAGCAAAAACAATGGAGTGTCTGCTCTTAGCATCAACCCTCTTTGATAATATGTCATATCACTTCACAGAGTAGCCAGCTTTCACTATAAACTTCAACAGCCAGCAAAAAAGATCATTATCAATCCATTGAAATTGAAAATGTCCAGATAAGTGACTGAGCTAATTAACATCCATATATTTTGTAAGTGACTTAATTCTAAAATGCATAACTATTATAAGCAAAGGATACTGCAATGTGAGAAGGTCCTTGGGCAAACCAGATTCTTCAGACACAAGAGGTGAGGAAATATGTTCCATCACATCATAATAGAAATCATCTGGAATTTTAGTCTCGTCGTCATCCGCTAGTATTTCTGAGCTCTCTATCTCATATTCATCCCCTCTAGTAGTTACTGCCATTCCATCCACTGGCCCATCCTTCATCACTCCATCACCTTCATCCTCTTGTTTATCGCTTGGGGAATTGTCTACAGCTCCTTGTGCATCTTGTTTCTCAGTAGTTTTGTTATCATCTTTCGGTGAAATGGGATGTTGAATATCCACTTCTGACTGTGGCATATCTGAAACTGTGTAAAATATTATTTTATAGAAAAAGATCAAGTAATGCATACATGTACTTCCTGAGAGCATATATAAATATGTTTTTCAGTATAGTTTTCAGAACCAAACAATATTATATACTTTAAACTTCATTTATTTTCCAAGGATTACAAACAGCACTTAATGCCACGAGTTGTTCATCATATTATATTATATATTGCTATTTTTTTTTTATAAAATAATCAGCAGAATGCGCCAGAACAATCTGTATCAGAAATAATATTAATCAGCTCGCATTATTTCCAAAGGCCTAATATCACCTCCCTCGCCATAATGTCACAAGCCAATTTTGGTGTTATATCGAGGTGTAATGTATTATTGGTTGAGACATAATTATATGAATACCTGAATTTTTTTTCTTAATTTCTAAAAAAAAATAAAAGAGGCAGTATTGACATGGATCCTTAAATAAAACATGGTAAAGTTGGATACATAGAGTACAATCAAAGATATTATTACCTTTTTCAGTATTTTCTGGTTGTGAAGATTTTTCCTCAGCCGTTTCTTTTTCTACTGATCTAGTAGTTTCAACTGAAGATAAATACAAATTTACAGATTAAATATTTATGTCAATATGAAGGAAAGTATGTATTTAAAGATTGTATTGAGATGATTGTCATAATTTAAAAAGTGGAGCCATAAAATAATTTTATAAATATATAATGATTACGGGATGTAGGTCTACACAAACAAAGTTTCTTCAAATCACATAAATATGGTATTTATAAAATACAGTATTATGGAAAATAAGACTTTGATCTTGTACTTGCAAAAGAAAAATTACCAACAAATATGAAGCATACAAAATTTAAAAACTATTTTGAAAATTTAATTTACTCTTGTTAATATTAGAATTAATTTCCAAGTAAAATATCATCGGGATAAAATACACAATTTGTTGCTAAAACTTCAAACTTACCAGATTTGAAAGATATTAGGAAAAAATACAAAATATTTGCATTGACCTGAGTACACACATCAAAATGTCACATTATGTCACACATAGCACATTCACTAGGTAGAATCAATGGGTACATGATCCATCACGCCCGATCCGGTATCGTGGTTTACAGGCAGGGAAGCTGTATTATTGACAATTTAAGACGCAGGTCACGAGCAGAATGAAAACTGAAATCCAGTGTGAAATTGTCCAAAATAAAAAAATACGGGAATTTCGTCTATTTATCTCGTTTGACTGGTAAATGCACAAAACACAAATTTTAAAAATTACGCAGTCCTAGCCTATGGACATGAATACATCATATGGTCAAAATTAAATTACCGATTTTTTGATGATTTTAGCCTAATTGTGTTACTTTAATAAACAAGAGCGCACTCGACAATAGCCCGCCGCCATTATGGAACTTAAGTTATTGCGCTCACAAAGTCAAATTATTGACGTAAAAAGCAAAAAAATCGCCAGAAATCAACCATTTCGATTTTTTTTTTCAGTTATTAACTTGTCCGAAAGCTGGTGATTAGTAACATGGGTAACAAATTTGGGAAGGATACATGAAAAACTCGTCAAGTTATGGCGCCCACAAGGTCAAATTATTGACGAAAAACGCAAAAAATCGCAATAAATCGGCCATTTTGAACTTTTTTCAGCCATTCTCTAACTTGTCCTAGAACTGGTCATTAGTAACATGCATGGAAATGATACATGAGGAACTTTTCAAGTTATCGTGCCCACAAACAAATGTTAACGCCGCCGCCAAAGCTAAACGCCTACAACTTAAATCTTAACACAATGTTTTTATTTCAAAGTACCCACAGATTTTTGAAAAGTATTAAATATCTTGAAATTATCCCCCACAGAAAATGGTACCCCGAGAAAGCTTAATGTTTCAAACATCAATTGATGGTATATACTGCAAGTGCAACAAGGGTCAAGATACCCACAAAAACTCCATGTGGGCTCTTCAGATAATAACTTCAATCAATTGCCCACACCAAATTCAAGGATAGCACTCAATCTAATAAATTTTAAATATGAAAAACTGACCACTCATAACACATACATGTTGTACATTCAGAAAGAAATAATGAAATTCAGGTAGTTAATAGGCGATATGCTGAACAGGGGAGTATTTGTTCACAATGCATACTAATAAAGCTATAGGTTTTATATAAGTCTTTAAGTCCCAATGATTTTGAAAAATATACAAAAATAAACCCTTACAGCGCGGGGATCGACTTTAGTCGTCAGAATCTGACGTCTGTAGACGTCAGATTCTGACGACTAAAGTTGATCCCCGCACTGTAAGGAATAAAATATTTCTAATGGCCGTAGACCCATAACATAGGTATTCAAATGAATCAGAAAGAGCTGACTAAGGCATTTATGATGATTCCAAATTGAAAAAAAACCTTTTTTGCGATGTGTTTTATAAATTAATTCAGCGCCCTTTGTCTACTTTTGATGTCAACATTGTTAGCCGACAGCAAATTTGGGCCAATGGTGAGTGGTTATCTGGAGCCCTGTGTAAACCTACAAGATCTGTAACAATCAGATTGTTTTTTGTGGGCACTGTTACTTATATTGAAAATGAGAGTAACAGGTAGGCCAACTGATCAGATGATTCTGCCATGTGATAGAATGTAGCACAGTATTTTTGTCATAAATATAAGAATATTAATTTGTTCTTGTAGGCTATAAATCTACTGTACATGAATCTCACAAAAAACAGTTTTTTAAAGTATCAATATTTTCATACTTCACGATTTCCCATTTAAAAGTTAGTGCTTTTGCACTTTTACCAAGTCATTTTATTGGTGATCAAGATTAATCTTATCTAAAAACAAAAAAATACCCGGGGCAGGCTCAGTGAATCATTCAGTCATAATCACTTTTAAAAGTATTTTTTCCTGAGTTCCAGTAATCATGGTATGGGCTTAAACATGTCAGCAGACTGAATCCAAAGAATAAAAAAAAAATATCACTGGTTGATTAAGCTTACAAGTACTAGTAACAACATTATTTACAGCATTTCAACTAAACAGTTACAAACATCTAGATCTACCACCACCACTACAAAATTAGTATCACACATGTAACAGTAAGATAAAATTTCTGGCAAAAAAAGGAAATTTGGTAAAAAGTACTACAATGCAGAATTTAAAAAAAAACATTTTATTTGAAGACTGGTTAAAATATGATTGGTGAAATATGTACAAACAGCATCTAGTGTGGATTATAACAAGAGGAAGAGTTGGCTTCTGCTAATACTAGTGATTAGTACAAAACATTCAGCTGTACATCTGCTTGTGGCTTACCAGCTTCTGTCTTTCCATCTGTATTGCTAATTTCTGCATTGCTCTGATCGTCGGTTTTTCCTTGTTCAAAGGGCGCTACACTTTCACCGTCTTTACCTTCAACAGGATTATCTTGTTGTGTTTGCTGGGGAGAAGACGAACCAGGTGTTAGTTCATCTCGCTCAGCGGAATCTTGTGTTGTTGGTTCTGTGGGTTTATCTTGTTGTGTTTTCTGGGGAGAAGACAAACCAGGTTTTAGTTCATCTTGTTTAGCGTTATCTTGTGTTGTTGGTTCTGTAGGATTATCTACTTGCCCAACAGGATCTTCCTGTTGCTCAGAAGACTGTTCATCTTCTTGTTCCTTAGAAATTGTTTCATCAGCCCCCTCAGCATTATTTTCACTTGCTAACAAATTTTGTTCTTCAATATTTGTGGCACTGGTGGCTGGGATGTCATCTCCCTGGTCATCCTGCTGCGCACGTTTATCTTCATCGGATTCAATCTTATCCTCCTGTTCCATCTCTTGTTGATTTTTTTTTTCTTCTGATAACACAACGGTTTCTTCACCAGTTGGTTTCTCACCGGTTTCTTCTCCATTGGAAACATCATCAGCAATGTCTACCCCTGGATCACCAGACTTGTCATTCTTACCTGTTTCCTCTTGTGGCTCTTGAATATCACCATTCATGTCTCCATCAGCTTTTGTTTGCTCTTTCTCTTCTCCATCTTGCTTTTCATTCTCAGCAGCAGGTTCACCATCTGGCAACTCTGGTTCCGCAACCTCTCCCTCATGCTCTATGGAAAGTCAAAAACATAATTTTAAATGTGCCTAAACATATCAGTGATTCTATTGTAACACATGTGATATTATTTGTGTTTTAAACAGTTATTAATGCTGATCACAAAAATTATGTATTATAGCAACAGTCAACATTATTTCATATATATTTATTTAAAAATCACTGTTTTACAGTAGCTAAATTAAGTTCAATATGTTGGACATTATAGTTGGGCACTATAGTCTGTCCAACGGTGGAGGATGGTCCAAAATAAAAGCTTTTCGGTATCTACCCAGTCAATTCTCAAGCGATTGTCACGAAAATTTTGTAACCATTTTTATCTAGTCATTTGGCAACAACCCTGAAAATTTTGCGAAATTTCAAAACTTAGACCATTTGACACAAGTGCACAACACAATTCTGAGAATAAACCGTAATGAAGTTAATGGGCTTATAGAAGAGCATCATAAATAGACATTTACTACATGCCAAATGGGCTAGCTTTTGAACTATACAATATTTTTTAACTAAATTTTCAGGATAGATGGCAAATGACTAGGAAATAGGGCTTTCATAAAAATCACATTAGAATTGACTGAGTAGATACCGAAAAGCTAACTTCCATTTGGACCAGCTTCCACCGTCGGACAGACTATAGGCAGGGCAGGAAATACACTCCTGGGTCAAGGGGTCCCCCCCCCCTCTGCTCTATACATAAGATGTCAGGTTATAATAACAAAGATTGTTGTCTGTTATTAGGATAACCAGGGCAAATGGGGACTTGATGCAAAAATATATATATGTACATGTAAAAATACACCAGTCATGTGTTGTCTTCCAACCCCATATCAACTCTTTTAATGATATGGAGTTGATTGAAATAAAGGGCCTGCAGAAAAATTAAATAAAATGTGTTTTAGATTTTCCTTGAAGACAAAACTGATAATTGCAGAGACATTTTTCATGCAAAAAAGGCCAGTGTTCATCAGCATTATTAGGATTTAGTAATGGCATTATCAACAAACAAAAAAAAAACAATGTCTAAAATTTCTACTGTTAAAACCAGGAGCAGTTTTAATTATACTTTTACATGTAATGAACTTTCATGTTTGAATAATAGTATGGAGTGTATGAAAGTACTTTTCCTACCAGTGTGTACTCCTGGTAGTTTATCTTCAGTTTGTTCTTCTGACTTGTTGAGGTCATCTGCAAAATGACAAACAATATTATGTTAATTAGATAGGCATGAGCACGCATTCAGAATATATACAGAATGTGCTATTCAAAGTTCTAAGTACATATATGACATGTAACAACTTGTAGACAGGTGTGAATTCACAAAATATATACATAAATATAGATCTGCATTTTAAATGCCATGCCAAACTGTACAAGTATGCTTTTACTAGTGTTACTATAGATACATGCGCATGCACAACACATGAGCCTATTTAAAAGCTGTAAAGAATCACTACATTTTATGCATCTTATAACTAATAAAATTATTTATGCTATGAAAAACAAGATTTAAAGATATTAGAGCATACAAAACAGCTATTTAGAACTGAAATATACTAGATTGTCATTGTTATTGTCACTCACTTTAAGTTGTGGGTCATCATAGCGAGACACAACTTCAAATGGGTGAAAATTAAAATAACTATACAATTATGAAGCTATATGGGTTAAGATATAATTAGTAGTTTTAAAATGCACTACAACAATTCATTAGACTGTATGTAAATGTTTTAATAAAAATACATCTAATATTTCTTTTATATTTAAAATCATGTAATAAAATCAGTATAAATATTAACTGAATAAATTGAAGATAAAACTTAAATTTATATTTATCAAGGTGAAATGTATTTTACACAGCTTAGTTGCCTGAAAAAGTGACTAACTATTGTACAATTATTATGTATAATAATAATACTGTACAAACATTGACATGCATTTAGTTATGTACAACTAGTTATTAAGTTCAAATAATAAAGACCATAATTTACCACTTAAAGGTATTATGTATGGACAAAATAGTATTTTGAAACAGAGTGCAGCTTTTCGTTACAGGGGGGTGGGGTCCAGAGGTAAAATTCAAGAAAATATCTGTGTTGCGATTTTTTTTTAATCTGTAGCTTGAGGGGTCAGGACCACTGTGACCACCCCCCCCCCCCCCACGCCTCTGTGCATGCCCCTGGTCTTATATATTATATGTTATAGATCAATCTACAAGAATGAAAACTATAAGGAGAAAAATGCATGTGTGATGGCATACCTTTCAATAATGAAAAGCTAGTTTAAAATATAGACTAGAGGTTATCTCCTCAATAGAGGTTTCATAGAGTTGTTAATAAAAAAATAGGCTAAATTTGTACAAAGTCCTCTATGTCCATTAATTTAGACAATTCTCAAGACATGCAGTGCTCAATTCAGATTCCACTCGCAAAATGATACCGATAGAGTACCATACATGCACAACCAAATCAAGCAGTCAAAAATATGTGAAACCTGCATAAATTCACATTGTAACCTATAAAAGGAATGTACATGTATATATCTTAAACATATGGACTTTGTTGATTTCATCTCAAATTGAGCAGCAATCAATGACAGTGTTGAGTGTGTGCCCCATGAGCAGTAAAATATATACAACGATAACAGAAAAAGATTTATTGAAAGAAAAAGATGTGCCCATACTGCGTAAAATTATGATTTGCTTGTACACATACTGTACTTCAATTGAAAAGTGAATGATTGGTTGAATATTGGTTGAATATTGGTTAAGCAATTAGCCAAAAAGAGAACTAAGCTAAATGTTATTTAGAAAATACCTACATCATATCATCTATGGCCGACTAATTAACTGTTTAAAAAAATTATCAGCTTAAATTACATGCTTTGTCTAGTCTGTGCAGTACTGATCTTCATTTGTGTAGCATCAATCATATATTTTGGAAAGTTTAAAGAGATAGAGATAGATCTACAACATGTAAATAGTAAAAGAAAGCAGTATGACAGTGTATGGTGTATATGAATCTAATGTATGGCTTCTGACAGAATGCCTTGAAGTAGATGAAGTGTAGTTACATAGAGGTACCGGTACCACATGCAGAAGACATGCAGAATAAAATTGGCTTTTAAAAAAGTTCACCTTCTATAAACAACCCTTCTGTAGGTTGTCTCTCAGGCTGACCTGTGACTATCGTGTTATCATTTGATTCCTGGGAAGCTGATTTTGAAATCACCTCATTCTCTCCCGGCGAGGCTACTCGATGCTCAACATTTTCAATCAATTGGTCATTATCACTGGAACATGATGCTTGTTTCTCATCAATTTCATATTTAGACTCATTCTCCTTAGTATTACCTTTTTCAGCAATACCATTTTTATTTTCTTTATCAGTTTGAAGTGAAAGCCTGCTGGGAATATTTTCTTTCATATTTGAAGTTTGTGATTCTAAGACACCACCGAGGCTGGGAGGGCTACTAGAGCTCTTTTGCGGGTGGCCAGAATGTTCACCTGGTATATGTACATTTATAGTGATCGGTGTGGAACTATTCACAGCAGGCTCAGGCAAAAACACATCCTCTTCCAAAATATCTGGGGTTTTTAAAAGGGGAGATTGGCAGTTGTCTTGTTTATTTTCATTAAACTGTTTTTCTAGTGCTTTTTCATGTCTATCCATTGAACTGCGGTGCCTTTGCTTGTAACGTCTTAATGCCTCTGCCTTCACTTTGCTGGCAGCTTTTTTCAACCCCGGAGGCTTAGGTTCTAATTCTTTTCCACTATCTTTCATTTCAGAAGGTTCACTTATTTCATTATCAGATGTAGACTTTCTTCCTGAGAATATTTGTCGTACACATGATGCAGTGACATCACAGGTGCAAATGTGAGTTTAGTTTTGGAATGTAGGTTTGGTATTAGTTTTCCAATGAAAATGACAAAAAAATAACACACAGGTTTAGTAAGGTTAAATAATGTTATGTTAATGATATACATGTAGATATACATGTAAACAACAGGAACACAGTACCAGTAAGGCTGATATTAAAATTTATACCATAATAGAAGTTTTTAACCCTGTAACTATGTACATGTAAGCAATTTATATTTAACACATTTTATTTATTCCCTCTCACATTCTCAAAATGTGACTACTGGTGTTAATTGCAGTGAAAAGTAATAAAAATTAATGTTCTTGAATGCAGCCTACATGTAGAGGTCAACATGAACAGATCTGATGATTAAAAGAAACACCTCCGAATGATGACAGGAGGGGGTGGGGGCAAATTATAAGGTGTCATTACAGAATATATTGCCAAAATACTGTCATGATCAGAAACAATTCTCAGAATAACTCTTAAAACACCAAAATATTTTTCTGAAAACCTTGGAGATCAAAAGGTTTTTTTAATTTGAAATCATCATAAATTTTAAAAATTTTGGCTCTTTCTGCTTCATTTGCATACCGTCACAGGATCTATGTTATGAGTCTACGGCTGTTAGAAATACAGATGTCAAATTCTGCCGTATAAAGAGGGGCCCCGCTGAAGGGTTAAGGGATGTCATCTGCAAAGCAGAAAGCCCTGTATGTATGAAATAGCATATGATTAACGCATGTAGCAAAGGGTGTGTATAACGCCTAACACTGATAGGACAACAATGGTTTTGCATGATAGTAAATTCAGGGAAAATCATTTCTAAGGATGCAGGAGCCGTGGTATTGAAAATGTCCTTGTTATCCCAACCCACCGAAAACGATACGTTGACCCAACATTTTGTTGGTTTGCTGTTTGACCGTTTCGAGCCTGAATTATCCATTGTCATCTCATCCACTACAAGCCGCGAATTGCTGACGCAATTCTGGACTTGTAGTGGATGAAGATGACTTGGAGTGGGTGAAAAATTAAAGAAAATAGCCATGTATTAGTAAAACAGTTTTAAGAAATTTTCATCATAAAACCCTTAGTTACAATAGGAAAATTAGGTCTGTTTACAATGTAGAATAATGCTTTAATGCATCTTGAGGGCTTAAAGGGTTTTCCGTCTGTGAACCTGGTCCAACATCAAAACAACATTGGGTCAACATCTCGTATTTGCTAGTAAGGAGTTTTTGCACCCGTGGCGTAGTGGAGTGTGGCAAGTCATGACAGCTGTATTCTTGAGTCTTGCCCAATAATTAGTTGCGTGTTCCCCATTTTAATAATAAAATCATATTTTTTAGGTTATTAAGATTATTATTATTGTTTAACTATTATTCACATCATATTTTAATTCATACTTTACAAAACAAAGTGACTCAAGCCTGGGTAGTAGGTAGATGTACATGCATTATAAAAACAGTAGAAAGGCAAGTCGATCTGACATGGGAAGGGAGTGGGGACCGAACATCACGCTTCTAAGGGGGGTTTCAGATACAAGAAAGTATTTTTGAGGTCCCTGACAATTTTTTATAACAAGATTTGACTGTATATGATTACTGGTAATGGTAAGTACTGTATAATCATTATTTAAATATCAAAACTGCATACATGTGTTCAAGCCATGCCATTTAAAACAAAGGACTTCCTAAAGATTCAATTAGCATTGCAAAGTGATTGCAGAGAGTACACATTTATAATCACAATGCTGATTGAAACTTTATTGTAAACATGGACATATCAAGTAAAAGTGAATCAATTCAGAACAAAAGCTGTGAAAAAAAAGTACTACTGCACATATGCTAGGTTTAAAAAAGTACTAACACCCTGCAATTGACTGATTATTCTTGTGTTAGGACACACACGTATGTATGTACTTACCAGAGCTATTTAGTCAATTTTTAGTAAAAAAATTTACCACCACAAATATTAGTAATTATACATAAAATACTCTTGAATGTATATTTTGGTATTCTATATTAGGGTGATCAAGGAACCTTTGGAGTCTGATTACATAGAAAGATTTACATGATAATAAACAAATTGAAAATTATACCACTGTTTTCCAGAGTATATCTACGTAAGGCTTCAGCCTTCATTCTAGCAGATGCATCTTTCATGCTCATACGGCGACTTCCACCACTAGCAATGGAATTTGATGTGGTCTCCCTGCTTATGGCAGGTTCTTCACCGGTTCCTGATAAATTTATAACCATTTTTTGAAAATATCCAAATAGAATATTACATATAATATAATATATAATTATATGATATAATATATCATTAAAAAATTGATGCAGCAGGAATATAACATTTACTTGATATCCTATGCATGACACACTCATGAAATTAAATATTGTCCAGACTCAATATCCAAAAGAAATCAACAAAAGAACTGAGCCAAGATCAGTACAACTTGCAAAAAATAGTTCACAACAATTTCCATTCACAAAATTTGCAAGTTATTTCACACCAAATTGCTATTTGCAAGCACATGAAGTCCAATGTACCGTACTCTAGATAGATAATGTAAGAAAAGCAGTCATATTGACTATAGGCCTACATGATAATGTACAACATGTACAATATTAAGATATGTAAAAGCAATCTTAAACCTACATGTATCTACATGTAAAAAAATATTGACTAAAATTTATTATTCTGTCAAGTGGTTGCCATTTTTAGCAACAGATGTTATAAATCATAAATGTTATGAATGCAGGGGGTGCAAATTTAAATACACTATACATCTATTTCACTAGTCCAGAGCAAAAAACCGTCATTTTCGATGAAAACAAAATTTTGATGTTGCCGCATCGGGCGTCGTTTTGTAGATCGAGATATCCCAGCCGTTGATTTATTAATTTTGCTGTAAAATTGTACAGCGCTTCTACGAATTGCGATTTATCACTGTCTAAGTTTTTAGAAAGATAGCATAAGAAATGAACCACATGGAAGCCGATAAAAATTAAATGCCAATTAGCCAATCAAAAATTATGATGTCGGCACACCGGGCGTCGTTTTGTAAATCATGATATCTCAGCCGCTCATTTATCATTTACACCTTAGATTTGGAAAGCACTTAGAATACTAATAACGATTTCCCAATATCTGAATTTTTAGGAAGATAGAATGAAAAATGAGCCAACTAGACTATCAGCTGATAAAAATCGGCGATTAAATGACAATTGACCGGACAAAAATTACGATGCTGGGCACCAGGCGTCGCTTTCTAGATCGCGATATCTCAGCCGTTTATTTCTTAATTTTGGTGACAGTTTTTGAAACCTTTTTACTGCTAGCGATTTCCCAATATCTGAATTTTTAGAAAGATAGGATGAGAAATAAGTCAACTATGAGCAGATAAACATCGCCAAGTAAATGCTAATTGACCAATCTAAAATTAAGATGTCGGCGCACCAGGCGCAAGTCGCGATGACGTTTTAAAGTTAAAGGTGTGGTCAACTGTCAAAATTCGCGGGACAAGGGTCCCCCAGAAGGCAATAGTGCCCGTGGGTAGACCAAGGCCCTATTCCATAATAATACTAAATATGCGTTCCATACCCAAAGCCTCATTAAGAGCAAGTTCTCAAATCACAGCAAGTTCATATATACTAGAGCGACATCTATGAGTTAATAATTCAAAGCACTTTGCACTTGGTCGCTGGCTTGCAAACAAACTGACTGTATTACTGTGGGGATTTGGAAACTGCTTGACCCCAAAACTTTGAACTTTGAAATGTTATCCAGCAGCACCTCCTATTTGGAGTATCAGGCTGGAGGGGGGAAAGAGCTGGTGGATTTAGTCAACCAGTTGACTCTTGAACGCTGCCACAGTTTTTGATCCTATGGCAGCTGCCGGAAGAGAATTCCAATCAGGGATAGTTTGATGCCAAAAAGAATTTTGTCCCAGTGTGGTGTTAGCTCTAAGATGTTTATAGGCCTGATTGTGCCCACCACGTGTTCTTCTGTCCGCTGGGATTAAACGGTCATTGATAGGAAGTTCGACTAGCTCATTTAAAATTTTGAACATGCTTACAAGTCTAGAATTTTTACGTCTTGTTTTCAAGTCAGTTCAGCCCAGGTTCTGAATAAGAGATGTCACACTGGCTGTTTGTCTATAATTTTGGGTGACAAATCTTGCTGCTGATCTTTGAATTTTTTCTAATTTATCAATATCTTTTTGTCTAAAGGGGTCCCAAACTGTTAAGAGTATTCTAAAGACGATCTGACCAGGGAGAAATAGGCAGTCTCCCTTAGTTTAGGGGGACATGCCTTCAGGTTCCTCCGAAGGAAGCCCAGAGTGGAATTTGCTTTACTTGTAATTTTGTTAATGTGGGCCTCCCATTCCAGGGTCTCACTAAGGCAAACACCAATATATGGTGTTGATGAAACGTTCGCTAGTGTTTCACTTTTAAGGGTGTACTCAAATTCCAGGTTTTTTTATTTCGGCCTGGACACCCTCAGGACCGAGCATTTCGAGGGGTTGAAGCACATCCCCCATTGATCTGCCCAGTCCTGTAACACAGATAGGTCTCTCTGCAGCTGCTCCTGATCTGCTCAACATTTTATCGGGCGATACAGGAGGCAGTCATCTGCAAAGAGACGAACCTGCGAGGAGATCGTGGAAGGGAGGTCATTATTATAGGTCAAAAAGAGTAGGGGTCCGTAACAGTACCCTGGGGCACACCGGACCTCACGCGAGCTGATTCTAAAGAGCTGCCATCAACTACTACTTTTTGGGTTCTATTGGTCAGAAAATTTTGAATCCAATTAAGAGTTGTTCCCCGAATTCCATAGTGGTCAAGTTTGTGCAAGAGGCGTTGGTGGGGGACAACATCAAAGGCCTTACTAAAATCCAAGACAACAACATCTGTTTGTGTTTTGATCGAAAGCCATGCTGTACAGGTGTTAAAATTTTGTTTTCCGTAAAATGGGACATAATTTGTTTACAAATGATGTGTTCGAGTAATCTGGCACAAACACATGTGAGGGATATCGGCCTGTAGTTTGCCGGAGAGTGCCGATACCCTTTTTTGAAGACTGGGGCAACATTAGCCTCTACCCAGTCAACTGGTAATTTGCCCGTCTGTAGAGATTGATCAAAAATAATTTTAAGAAAAGAAGATATTTCGTTGGCAGCATTCTTCAGAATCAGATTCGGGAGCTCGTCTGGTCCGGGTGCCTTCCCGCCGTTTAAACCCTCGAGTAATTTAGTTAGACTACACCTTGAACAGTAATTTCAAATTTAGGCATTTCACTTCAGTATTCGGTGGTTCGGGTATTTTATGTATATTCGTGGTGTCTTCCGAGTTAAAAACTGAGCAAAATTGGTTGTTTAGTATTTCGGCCTTACGTCTGTAATAAAATTCTAGAATTAGTTTAATGGGTTTATCAGGTGGGGGCCGACCGCAGATTAAAGTACGTACTTCCTTTGAAGTACGTACTTCCATTGAGGTGTGCAGTACGTCGATCGAAGTACGCCTGCAGCCTCATTTTAACCTGATAGGGCACTCACTTGTTGTGTCCCCATTCATTTGCAACACATTATTTCATTGGTCCAATAGTCAGAGTCTGTCCAATGATAATCAGGCTACTAAATTTACAGGAGTTCTGACTTTGTTGGATGCCATGCTTTCAACTGTGAAGCTGAGAGTGCAACAAGAGGTAAAAATTTATCAATTTGAAGTAGATAATATCTATTGCCAACTAAAAGAAATAATGGACTTTAGAAAAGATAGTTTGAAATATTAAATCACCAATTTATAGAGCAGTCCTATGTCTGGAAAATTAGGAATGTGCTATTAAAGTTCTGCCATAGAGTCACATGCCTCATGGTCCGTACTTCCATTGAAGTACGTACTTCCTTTAAAGTACACCCTGTACTTCAATCTAAGTACGCCCTCAGTGGAACAGATATAAAGTTAAATAGAAAAGTTTCCAAACATGAAAAACAGTTTTGATAAAATACATGTTGTACAATGAAATGTGCTCTTTCAAGTAAACTATTTCTGGTAGCTGGCAAATGCTCAACAGTTCCAGGACAAAGAAATGAAAAAAAAAATTCAGCCTGTTGCAAAAGTCTTGGCTATATTCAGGTGGACAGAAAATAATTAGAAGTTCCTCTTATGAATAATTTAAAAGCTCGATTATCAATGTTCAGAAATAAATCATTCAACCAATAACATCTTAAGTTGCAAAGGGGTAATAAAATAACAAATGAGAGTACCCATTTGTAAAAGTGAAGCTCAGGGTGTACTTAGATCGAAGTACGGACATACCTCAATCTAAGTACGTACTTCAAAGGAAGTACGTACTTTAATCTGCGGTCAGCCCCTATCTGTTTATAGAGGGACGTCGTAATTTCAAATTATTACATGTCAAATGGTTTAACTATTGAAATAAGATATATAATTTTACGATATTTTCAGGGATAGACCCTATTACTAGTATTAGGATTCTGTTGAAATATGATTGTTACTGTTAGGGCTTAGCCTTAGGCTTATACTCGCCGTCAAATTAACCAGGATCGCATGATTTTCGGCGATTTCTCCGTCAATTCTGAACCTATTTTCTTCAAATTTTACAAAGGTCATTTTCTATTCAAATCCTAACAGCCCTGAAAATTTCGTAAAATTATATAGCGTATTACAAAAGTTAGACCATTTGACATGTGATGAATTGAAATTACGACGTTCCTCTTTAACCCCATTAAACTAATTTTAGAATTTTATTACAATTTACATGGCAAATGGTCTAACTTTTGAAATAATAAATATTATTTTGCGAAATTTTTACCCCTGTTAGGATTTTAATGGAAAATGGCCTCTGCGAAATTTCTAGGCCTAACGTTACAAAATTTCATGAAAATCGGTTGACAATTGACCGAAAAATCAGCGAAAAACATGCGATCCTGGTTGATCACTTTTAATGTGACTTTGGGTTACTAGGGCCTATAGGCCTACTCTATACTACATGTAGGCCTACTATAATTAAATTAATTTTAAAACACTAAAATCACCATCGTTGGTATTATTCATGTTATTGTTTGTCGAAGTGGAGTTTTCTCCTTCGTCATCCATCTTAAATTGAAACAGTGTTGTTGCCAGGCACACACACAAACAGTCGAAATCAGTCCGCAACACATGTGCGCTACGGAATTGTATGCTATAACTTAAAATAATTATCTGGCATGTTTCACAGTAAAGTATGAATGAATGAATGAATGAATAAATGAATGAATGAATGAATAAATAAATAAATGAATGAATAAATATATAAACTTCTATAGCGTTAAATCCTAGGTGTCCTGAGCTCATAGCCTCCATAGGCGCGAAAATCAGAAGAGGTGTTCTGTAGGCCTACCGTAGTTGTTCCGGGTCACTAACTGAGCATGCCAGGACACAAAAAAACTAGGTCGGAAAAGCTTGGTTAAAATAAAAAGTTTTTAGTTTTTTTCTGAAAGAGTGAACTGTTTTTGAAGTTTTATTTTCACCGGGGAGATGGTTCCTCAATTTGTCTAGCATGGGAACAGCGGGATGACGCCTCTACCTATTGAGCTAACGGGGACTCTGATAAGTTGAGGGCATAAGTGCAACATGACCCTTGCTATATTATATATAGACAGTCAGATGCACATTAAATTGAATACAGGTGAGTTCGCCACACGGTAAGTTCACCACAAGTTAGTTCACCACAACTATGGTGACTTCACCACAACTTTCATGACTTCACCACAAAGGGTATTTGTGAGTTCACCACAGCGGCAGAGATAGGTTTAATAGGTTGAAGGAAATCATAGGACGATCCAATGATAGGACGAAGTACCGGGTTGAAGTTCCTTGCCTATTCTAACTCCCGTTGGGGCGACGGTACATAATTAATTTGAGATTGACTCGATGATGGTTCTTGCTGCTTTATTGATTATAACTTCAACTTCGCTGTGCACTGTCTCGGATGGCTCCCAGGATGGCAATGGAATGTTGGAATGTTGAACGCGGCGGCAGCCTCATAGTTTGAGCTGAGCGGGGCTAGGACGGGACGTCCGTCTAGCCCGCTGGTTGAGTTGCAAGTGAAGTGTGAGTGGGTTTAGCCTCGTGGCTCAGCGTCGTCGGTAGCGCTCGCCAGGGGGCTGCTTCTCGTCAGATGCAACCTCTGGAGAACGAAACCGAGCAGTCCCCACATTACCCCCGGGCTAAGTGACAACGTTAAACCTAGCTAACTTGTGGGTAAAGCGGAGGTTTCGTCGGGCCCATCCGAGCAGTGCATCAAAAACAACATTATTACAACAACAACTGAGTGCGAAAAATACAGGGTGGGTGGGTGTCGAACACCACGTGCGCAGCATAAAAATGTTTTAAAGTCACTTCCCATCCTCTTAACACCAGTGTTCTGAAATTATGCTGCTGCGACGTGTGTCGTCCAACCTTATTTACATTTAATTAATACAATTAATATCCAGTTTAATTATTACAAAAATCGTTTACGTAAATTGCTTTGCAAAATTACGCCGTAAATTACATATTTAAACAATGTGGCATAATTAAAATAGTGTGATGCGTGTTTCTGGTCCCGCCGGTTTAGCGCTGTAGCAGCGAGAACCAGCAACACAAATCGAGCAGGTGTGTGGAGAGTTCGTCCAACACATGCTAAACATATAGTAACGATTTAAAGCCACAGTGCTATATGCGTGATCGTTAAAAAAGCAGTATATGTAATACTGTATTTTGTTTATCGCTAGCGTTATAATGCAAAGTATCCCAAAATCCTCGTTAGCGCGAGGATTAAAACTGCTAGTGATCGTGCTCGGGCCTTGTGAGCCTTTAATGTGAGCGATCACGAGTGGCGTCATACCGAGTAATCAGATCAACCGTAGCAGGGGTGCATTATCACTATGTGTGGGTAGGCCTACCTGAACGCACTGTTTGACTGTGTCCACAGTTCATCCCTACCTGGTCTGGGCGCGCTGGTTGACGGTTTCTGCATAGCATCCACCATGCCTTACTAAAGGTTTAAAAATCGATAATGTAATTGTGATGTGTCGCAATAGACATGTTTAAACATGTGTCAGGTTGAAATGTAACATGGAATGTGTCGTCCCATGAAGTGTCATGTGGATGACATGACCGGCTACGTGACCAGCATAATGCGAGCAAGAGTCGCCCTCTTGCGGTGGCTAAACAGTTATATTATTAAAAGTGGGCTATACATGCATATGTCTGCTTCGTCTCCGAGCATGCGGGGAAAGGTAGACACATGCGCATATCGTAAAAGTCCGCAGAAATTTGAATCATAGAAAATCATTAAACCTGAAATTCAGTTCTAAAAAATTAACCAATATCGGGTGGTGAGGATGGTTAAAGTTAATATGAAAAAGCATGCAGAATAATTATACATAAAGTTCGTCAAGCCTAATAGGCGTAAAATAACTGTTTTAATCTGAAATGTCTGAAAATATTAATAAAAATGCAAGTTGACGAAAGTTCTGATGAAATTAATTAAGCAGGTGCTGATACTGTGAAGCTGGAATGTCATTATTGAAGGCTGTAGTCTATTGAAGTCTGTGAATCTGTAAATCGCTGGTTATGTAGGTAGGGAAAGGCTGATGCTGATATAAAGCTGGGGGAATTCCCAGTGGTTATACCAGTTGACCACAAGCAGTTTGGCCGGGGTGGCGGTTGCTGTAGACTGTGCTGCGTTTTGCTGTCTGGCTAGCTGTGCCGTATACTGTGTGTTGAGGCTTGAGCGGTGGGACTGTGTGCTGACTGCCTGTATGCTTGTGCGGTATACGACGTCACCATTCAGCATGCCGTCTGTCCCAATACACTCCATACCAGCCTGGCAGAATTATGAATCTTACAGGCTGTCAAAATCGTTTGACGTAAAAACAGTTTATATTTGACATTATTATTTAATAAAACACCCAAATTGCAGCCTATGCGGCTAAATGTGCATATTTGAGCGGGTTCAATACGACATACATTTATATTATGCCTGTTATTACAGTTCACACGATCTTCGCTCGTGTTGTACGGTTCTGCCATTAAATAAATGACAGTACTGATGCGAATATTGAACGTTGTATATCTAGTGACACATCTCTCACAATCTCAGCCACCAGCCATAATGTGGCTGCTATGGCTTGCCGCCACGTTCAATCCATTAAATTCCATCCATAAAATCAGTGCACAGCGAAAAAGTTCTTGAAATATGATGAAGTTGAGAAAGTAGGAATCACTTGAAGTAGGTTCGTGAAACTAGGGTCTGATTGTAGACTGTTGGGATGCTGAGTAGATTATTTATAGTTCCGTTGAGTAGTTTTGCTGCTATGCGGAAAACGTGCTACAGTCACTGTAGACTTGAAATTGTGATGATTGTAGCCTAATATAGGTTCGGTTTAGAAGCTGTCTGCTGTTGCATGAATCGTTCTGATGCATTAAATTATTTGACAAATAATACATTGCAATTGTGATAATTGTAGGTCACAAACTGTATATAGAATTCCAGAATCAATGCTAAATTGCTATTCTAAGCTATAGGGTAATAGTATTAGGTAATTCAACCTGTGTGGAAAAAATTCCCACATAAGGTAAAA
Source organism: Flabesymbios commensalis (assembly GCA_964017125.1). Classification (NCBI taxonomy): domain Eukaryota; kingdom Metazoa; phylum Annelida; class Polychaeta; order Terebellida; family Flabelligeridae; genus Flabesymbios; species Flabesymbios commensalis. Next base: position 57,838,682 of record OZ024905.1, read on the forward strand.
AAACACATTGAAACATCAAGATGGTCACGATAGCACAACTGTCAAGTCGTATATCCCGTTAATTAAATAACGATTAAAACTGGCCTATCATGAGAATAGCCTGAGTGCGACTGACATTATTTTGTTCAACTCTTGACTGACAGTAGTCTATAAAGACTATATAGTATAATTTCGCTGACGAACATTTCCCATAATGAACAGGTTTTTTTTATATATAAAATGTCCATCATGAAAATCATTCATAATGACGTCGAAATCGATCACTCGCTTCGGTTCGTAGTATCGCAGGTAGCTCTGTGCCCGTCGGTTTAGGTTGGTCGATGGGTGAGAGTGTTGTGTGCTATGTATGTACGGTGACATGCTGTAGCCTCACCGGGTGAGTGGTGGCCGCACCGATTACAGCAGCAGGCGGTGAGTGGCGTACGTGATATATATCATGTAGGCCTATGTGTCAGTGTGTGATAGTGCGTCGCTGATAATCGAGTGCCGTGTGCCTGCTTCAACTCATTAGCATATTCATAAACTTAGCACCGCGCCGGCATAGGCGCGTGACTTAGTCTAATAGATGATGACCACCAGGGGGCTGGTCAGCGCGAAAATATGTAAAAGTAGACAAATAAATTTCTAATCGAAACTATCAAACAATGTGTAATATAATTTTAGACGTCAATTTGATGCTAAAATGCATTCAGCCTCTCTTTGCCTTTTTTTGAGGATTGAGAAAAAAATATATTAAAAAAAAAAAAAAATTGCAGTGTCTAGATAATTTTCCAGACAACGTGTGTCAATCACGCCACCGATTCAAGATGGCGGCTTAATTTATGCTAATTATGTCGAGTTGGAAGCATGGGGTGATCCTCGCAATGGATGCCGGTATGGCGGGCTTGAGCTCGGCTATCGGTAGCCAATGGAGCTAAGGTTAGGGACACCCGCAGCAAAATGGCTGCCTCACCAATACATAGTAAAATATTTCTCCTGCCGCTGAAAACAAAATATGATTGTAAATGACAAAATATTGACCTACGGTCCTACAATGATGTTTTAATAGACCAAATATGACCTTTTATTCACATATATTTCAGGCGAACAGTTTTAAGTGGACCTAAGCCTATCAAAAGTTCTCTGAGTCGAGGCGATATTATGTTTGAAAATTGTATTTTTCTAGCTTTTCAGACAAGAAACCTAGTGGTATTTCTTGAATGGGCCGTAAAAATCGAATCACCCAATTATGGTGTAGTCTACAACGATTTAAAATAAATTTAAAAAATATTCACCTCCCAATCGCCTACAGTGGCATAAATAGGAGAGAAATATTCTAAAATTCCGACTTAGTAGTGATGAGTCGAAAAGATACTAATTTGATTTCAAGCAAGAACCTTCGTGTCAGCCATCTTGAAAAAATGGATCGCACGTGGCTACCGTCCGAAATTATTAAAATTTTCGCTGTTCTCCAGCGGAAACGCACGTGCCTCTCTCCGGATAACCTTATCCTTACTGGCATATTTGACGATGACCTACAATTATCAAGTACCTTTAAAAAAAATTATGTGTCATTTTTTCGAAAAATCCCCTAAATTTTACAGAAAACTATCCTCGAAACCAGTGGTTTTGTGTTGTGTGTAGCTCGGTGAAAGCACTACTCTGTTGCGAGTACGATAGGTCGAAGGAAATCATAGAACTTTATTTTAACCTACTCATGCCTAGAGCATCGTAAATGTTATTTATTAACCCTGTATAGGCTAGATTTTTACTTGTAATAACCCTATGAGGTCCAGAGGGTCGACAATATCATGGGTCACCAATATTAACCCTATGTGGACTAGACTATTATATTCCTTCTATACTAACCTTTTGATGTCTGGAGTATCACATTTCGTATTTATTAACGCTCTGTTGACTGGACTATCGCAAGTATTAACCCTCTGTTGTCTAGAGTATCTACGTTTCTAATGTGTTAACTCTTTGTGGACTACACTATCATGTTTATCTTATTTTAACCCACTCATGCCTAGAGCATCGTAAATGTTATTTATTAACCCTGTATAGGCTAGATTTTTTACGTGTAATAACCCTATGAGGTCCAAAGGATCGACAATATCACGGGTCTCCAATATTAACCCTATGTGGACTAGACTATTATATTTCTTCTATACTAACCTTTTGATGTCTGGAGTATCACATTTCCTATTTATTAACCCTCGTTGACTAAACTCTCGCAATTATTAACCATCTGTGGTTCAGAGTATCACGTTACTAATATATTCACCCTGCGTGGACTGAACTATCATGTTTATCTTATTTTAACCTACTGATGCCTAGAGCATCATTAATGTTTTTTATTAATCCTCTATAGGCTAGAGTTTGACGTGTAATAAGCCTCTGCATTCCAGAGGGTCGATAGTATCATGTGTCTCGTGTATTAACTCTCTGTGGACTAGATTACCATATTTCTTCTATATTACCTTCTCATACCTAGGGTATCATATGTTTTATTTATTAACCCTCTGCGGACTAGAGTAACACATGTACTAATCCTCTGGGGTCTCGGGTATCACATGTCCTAAATATTAATCTTCTGCGACTAGACTATTATATTTATCTAATGTTGACCTTCTGTTGCCTAGAGTATTACATGTCTTCTGTATTAAAGCCAACACAATCAGGCTAAACTCATCAAAAAATCATTAATTTTATTTTGGCTTCTCAAGATATGTCCATAATATGTGAACATGTCCATAGACTAGAATTGCGGAAGTCTTTTAATTTTTGGGTTGCTGTGGCAACGTAGCAAGGGTGCGGAAAGCCCCGTTTATAAGTTATCCCCGTATTTCTTATTTTGGACATGCATGTCCGAAATTAAATTTCGTCCTTATTTCTCGCCTAACTGGTACATGCGCAACACAATGTAGGAAACTTAAGCAATTCTAGTCTATGGACATGTTCACATGTTATGGACTTATTACGAAGCCAAAATAAAATTAAGATTTTTTTATGATTTTAGCCTGATTGTGTCGCTTTAACTGTATGGAGGCTGGAGTATCAAGTGTTTTATTTTTTTCCGGTGTCTATAGTATCACATGTCTCAAGTATCAAACCTCTGTGGACTAGAGTATCATATTTCTCCTATGTTAGCCTTCTGATGCTTAGAATCATATGTCTTACATAATAAACTTCTGGTGGATAGATTATGAAATTTCTCCCATATTAACCATCTAGTGCTACAATTTCATGTAGACCCCTATATGACATATTAACCTTTTGTAGCTAGACCCCGCAAACGCTACAAAAGTGAAATATATTTTAGACGGATGAATTTTCAAGGCAGATATTTACGAAACTTAGGCCTACCTAGGCCTAAAGTTTAGATCTATTGACAAGAATACTAGACAAGCTAGGTTGATAAATGGGAGATAGAGAGAAACTCAGCAAAATAAATCAAAGTTTTAAATATCATAATTGTTTTATTATTTTGGTAATATTGAAACAGAGCTAACAGGTCCAGTTGCTCTGAAGCAACTTGTCAGCCATAACTGAAAAAGTAGAAAATGTATAAATAAAGTTCTGACACATACATTTTGTTTACATGTATACAATTACAAAAACAAACAATTTTTTTCCTGAGATGACAGAGACAAACTTTTTTTCCAGGACATGTTTAATCCCGTAAATTAAAAATACCTATATGTGTTGAACCCTTGACAGAGCAGAGCGAGGTTTTTTTGTCATTCTTTGGCAGTTTCCGACATATTTGGAAAGATCTGCTGGCTGTCAACAATCTATTTTTCTCACACATAAAAGAACAAACTATTTTTTCTCACACTTTATAGAACAAACTATTTTTTTGGAGCCAACTTTGTGAACAAATTATTCTTTAATTACATAGCATACCCCCCCCCCCCCTGGTATTGAATGGCCGGCCTTTACGCGTGTAGACAAAAAGTCAGTTTTATTACCGCTATTGACAGCTGATGAGATGGGACTATTAATCTAAATATTATTAAAACAAACCTATTGTCAGTGCCCCTTCAAATCTGTTGCTCAAACACATCTGAAAAGCTGTGCCCTCATGAGAAGATAAAATACCCCTGATGCAAATTAGTGCGACTATTCGGGTGGTCAAGATATAAGGTGAAACGAGCGTGACATTGAATCGTGTTCATTGGGATGACGATCTACTCATTTTAGCAAGTATCAGATAGTACCTGGATAGATAGTACCTAGACTCCAGAGGGTTAATACACGTGATACTCAATCCTTTAGATGGTTACTAAATAAACATGTGATACTTTATCTTCTGAAGGTAATATAGATGAAACATGTTGGTCTGGTCCACAAAGGGTTATTACATGAGACAGATGATATTCTAGACCACAGAGGGTTAATACATGTGTTACGCTAGTAGAAATAGAGATAGGATACTCTGGGCGTCAGGTGGCTAATATTAAAGAAATATGATAGAGTTAATACATGAGACACGTGATAATCTAGGCTTCAGGAACTTATTATATAGAATAAATATAATAATCTATTCCACAGAGTACGTTAATACATGAGACAAGTGATACTTTAGACCATAAACGGTAATACACGCAATACTCTAGCCTCCAGGGTTTAAAAAAATATATATGATGCTCCAGGAATCAGAAGATCAGAAGGTTAAAATAAGATAAATACGATAATGTAGCCCACAGAAGGTTAATAGTTTAGACACGTGATCCTCTCGACATTCTAGACCTCCCAGGGAGTTAGGACACGCGATACTCTAGCCTCCAGAGGGTTAATAAATAAATCATGTGGTACTCTAGCATCAGAAAGTTAATATAGAAGAAATATGGCTTAGTCCAAAGAGAGTTTAATACATGAGCCACACGATACTGCATAGGGTTGATACATACGTGTTACGTTAGTCTGCGGAGGGTTTATAATGATACTCCGGGCATCAGAAGGCTAACATAAAATAAATATGAGCAGAGGGTTAATACATGTGTTATTGTGGTTCGCAACGGGTCAATAAAAACATATGATACCCTAGGTCTGAGAAGGTTAATATAAAGAAATGTGATTGTCTGGTCCGCAGAGGCTTAATAAATACGACATTATACTCTAGGCATTAAAAGGATAACATAGAAGACAAATGGTAATCTAGTCCACAGAGGGTTAATACATGAAACACATAATGCTCGAAACTTGCTATACATGTGATTATCTAGCCTCCAGAGGGGTAATATATAAGACATGCAAAAGGTAAAATTACAGAAATATGATAGCCTAGTCCACAGAGAGTTAAATAAATAAGACACGTGAAACTCTGGACCACAAAGGGTTACACATGAGCAACGTGATAGCATAACCCCAGAAGGTTAATATAATATGAGACATATAATTGTCTAACAGGCACAGTGTTGAGACATAAATCATGAGAGTCTATAGCCCCTAGAGACATGTAATACTCTAGTCCGCAGAGGGTTGGTAAATACAACATGTGAACAGCACGTGTAGCCTACTGTACGAATCAGAAGATCAATATAACAGAAATATGATAATCTAGTACACAGAGGATTATAATAAGATACGTGATATTCTAGACCCCAGAGGGTTAATCATTTATTATTCTAGTCTGCAAAGGGTAAATAAATAAGACATATCATACTCTAGGCTTCGAAATGTTAAGATATGTTAAGCAAAAATTTGATAATCTAGGCATCAGAAGGTTAACATTGGAGAAATATAATAGACTAGCCCGCAGAGGGTTAATATTTGAGACACATGATAATATAGACTTTCTGGACCTCCGAGTCAGAGGGGTAATACATAGGGTAATCTAGCCTGTAGAGGGTTAATAAATAACATATACAGTGTGATGCTCTAGGCATCAGTGGGTTGAAATAAGATAAACATGATAGTGTAGTCCACAGAAGGTGAATATATTAGAAACCTGATACCGTACTCTAGACCACAGAGGGTTAATACTTGCGATAGTCTAGTCAACAGACGGTTAATAAATGAGAAATGTGATACTCTAGACATCAAAAGGTTAATATAGAAGAAATATAATAGTCTTGTCCACATAGTGTTAATATTTGAGACACGTGATACTATTGACTCTCTGGACCTCATAGGGTTAATACACGTAATACTCTAGCCTATAGAGGGTTAATAAATAACATTTGTGATGCTCTAAGGCATCAGTAGGTTAAAATAAAATAAACATGATAGTGTAGTCCATAAAGGGTTAACTCCCAGGCCAAGTCAGGGATGAGGGGCTGGTTGCACACTAGGTAAACCTCCTCTCTCAGGAGGGATGAGGGGCTCACTGCACACTGGCTATACCTCATCCTTGGAAGGGATGAAGGGCTCGCTGCACACTTGGCAAACTTCATCTGACAGGAGGGATGAGGGGCTCACTGCACACTCGGAAAACATCCTCTCTCAAGGGGGATAAAGGGCCCACTGCACACTAGGTAAACTACCTCTCTCAGGAGGGATGAGGGGCCCACTGCACATTTGGTAAACCTCATCTCTCAAGAGAGATGAAGGGCCCACTGCATACTAGGTAAACCTCCTCTCTCAAGAGGGATGAAGGGCCCACTGCACACTAGGAAAACTTCCTCTCTCATGAGGGACGAGGGGCCCTCTGTACACTCGGTAAGCATCCGCTCTCAAGGCGGATGAAGGGCCCACTGCACACTAGGTAAACTACCTCTCTCAGTAGGGATGAGGGGCCCACTGCACACTCGGTAAACCTTCTCTCAAGAGGGATGAAGGGCCCACTGCACACTAGGTGAACCTCCTCTTTCAGGAGTTATGAGGGGCCCACTGCACACTAGGCAAACCTCCGCTCTCAAGAGGAATGAAGGGCCCACTGCACATCAGGTGAACCTCATTTCTCAGGATGGATGAGGGGCTCACTGCACACTCGGTAAACATCCTCTCTCAGGAGGGATGAAGGGCCCACTGCAGTTAGGTGGACCTCCTCCTTCAGGAGTTATGAGGGACCCACCGCACACTAGACAAACCTCCTCTCTCAAGAGGAATGAAGGGCCCACTGCACATTAGGTGAACCCCATCTCTCAGGAGGGATGAGGGGCCCACTGCACATTCGGTAAACCTCTTCTCTCAGGAGGGATGAGGGGCCCACTGCACACTAGGTAAACTTCCTCTCTCAGGAGGGATGAGGGGCCCACTGCACACTCGGTAAACCTCCTCTCAAGAGGGATGAAGGGCCCACTGCACACTAGGTAAACCTCCTCTTTCAGGAGTTATGAGGGGCCCACTGCACACTAGGCAAACCTCCTCTCTCGGGAGGAATGAAGGGCCCACTGCACATCAGGTGAACCTCATCTCTCAGGAGGGATGAGGGGCCCACTGCACATTCTGTAAACTTCCTCTCTCAAGAGAGATGAAGGGCCCACTGCACACTAGGTAAACCTCATCTCTCAGGAGGGATGAGGGGCTCACTGCACACTCGGTAAACATCCTCCCTCAAGAGGGATGAAGGGCCCACTGCACACTAGGTAAACCTCTTCATTCAGGAGTTATGAGGGGCCCACTGCACACTAGGCAAACCTCCTCTCTCAAGAGCAATGAAGGGCCCACTGCACATCAGGTGAGCCTCATCTCTCAGGAGGGATGAGGGGCCCACTGCACATTCGGTAAACCTCCTCTCTCAAGAGAGATGAAGGGCCCACTGCACACTAGGTAAACTTCCTCTCTCAGGAGGGATTAGGGGCCCACTGAACACTCGGTAAACCTCCTCTTAAGAGGGATGAAGGGCCCACTGCACACTAGGTAAGCCTTCTCTTTCAGGAGGGATGAGGGGCCCACTGCACACTAGGTGAACCTCCTCTCTCAAGAGGGATGAAGGGCCCACTGCACACTAGGTAAACCTACTCTCTCAGGAGGGATGAGGGCCCCAATGCACACTAGGTAAACCTCATCTCTTAGGAGGGATGGGGGGCCCACTGCACACTGGGTAAACCTCCTCTCTTAGGAGGGATGAGGGGCTCACTGCACACTGGGTAAACCTCCTCCCTCAAGAGAGATGAAGGGCCCACTGCACACTGGTAAACTTCATCTCTTAGGGATGAGGGGCTGGTTGCACACTAGGTAAACTTCATCTTTCAGGTTCAATCAGGGATGAGGGGCGACTGCACACTGTCTAAACCTCATCCTTAGGATGGATGAGGGGCTGGTTGCACACTGGGTAAGCCTCATCTTTCAGGGAAAGTTAGGGATGAGGGGCCCACTGCACACTGTGTATACCTCATCTGTTAGCCTTGGCAGTGTCAGGGATGAGGGGCTCACTGCACACTGGGTAAGCGAGGGATGAGGGGCTCACTGCACACTGGCTAAACCTCATCCTTAGAAGGGATGAGGGGCTCACCGCACACTGGGTAAACTTTATCTCTCAGGAGGGATGAGGGGCTCACTGCACACTGGCTATACCTCATCCTTGGAAGGGATGAAGGGCTTGCTGCACACTTGGCAAACTTCATCTGTCAGGGATTAGGTGATACTAGTACAATTAATGCTCCCAACGTCACCTGGCCCCGGGGATGATGTATGTGCCAGATGGAACATACTCCACTCATCGATGTAGTTGCTTTTAAAAAAAGTGTGTCAGAATTGTCTTCCTGTCACTTTCATGCTAACTGCATGAACTGCTCATGCGCAACAATGTGGAATTGTGGGGTTTTTTACTGATAAGGTCTCTGCTAACGATTTTTTTGTGTGCTTTCAGAATGATCAAACTGCTAGAGTAACGTTAGCCTAGCCTACTGGAATACTTAGGCCTAAATTAACTTCAGACCAATTTTGATACATCTATTATACAGGACTGGTAGGCCCTAGTCTATCATGTCTGTAGGCCCCCTATAATAGTTGAGTATTCACAGGCTCCTCTGACGCACGGAGGGTTATACCCGGATTCACCTTTCACCGTGGTGGATGCTTTTTCGCTCTCATATCAATATTTACCGTTTTTAGTCGATTTTTTTTACATATTCACTTACTTTGTATGATGGGGCGATTTTATTTTCAGACGATTATTCAATTCAGTGTGATTACTGGCTGTGAAGTGAGAAAATAAAAAAACATCTCCCCAAAATTCCGCCCAGCATGTTTGTTGATCTTTTCTCTTGTGCACATGGGCTGTCATCCTGGTACTTTGGCTCAGCCCACTCATTTTAAAAGGTGCCGAGGGTTATCTCCCGGCTGGGTGACGCGAGGGTCTAACGTTACATTCCCATTTTCTATACCATTGGCGTATTAAACAAACGGGTCATTCTCATGCTACGCTAGCAATTTAAGCATTCTAAATGGAAATAGTTTGGAGAACTATTTAATGTAAAGTAAATAGACTATGACAATCAACGCTTGTTTTGCACGCATGGTAGCACACGAAAAATATATATATAATATATTTCTATGGATTTATCAGATAAAGATATTTGCCGTGATGCACTCTCAAAAATGTGCCTGTTCCCGTTGTAGCCTAAACTTCCAGGCACATTTGGGACTTATATAAGGCCTATCTGTTATCAGTTATGTGCCTTTATAATAGGTTGTAGCTTTTTATGTAGCTCATTTTATGATTATGAGAAAAGTAGCAGACTTTAATTCATATTTTTGTATACATAGGGCCTACCGGCTATACCGGTAAGACAAATATGGAAACTATCAGAAACTGTTATAGCCTGGATGAATAACAAAATTACCGGTAATTAATGAGGCCCTAGATCTATGTATAAAACAATTTTTGGGTTGACTTTTTTATAAGGAAAAGTTAGGCCCTACGGAGATAATATTAATTATAATAGGCCTATATAAATTATTAGGCCCATACCTACATTTTATTTTTCATATTAATTAGAACACCCCCCTGTACGTGATTAGAGGGGGGGGGGTGGTGGAGTATTAGATTAGGCTTTTAATTATTTAATTATCATATATAGTGTAGACTACATGCTATATCGTGGGTTTTATTTTCAAATCAGGGGTGCACTGAGCGTTTATTTGATTATGGGCATTATTAGATTGAATACGATATAACTAAACCTTAAAAAAATCACAAAGAAATTCCTGACTGTACACTTATGTTATACACGTGTGATTCCCTTTATATAAACTCAATTTTTATCATGTACATATGGTGGTCCGAGCGTGATAAACAGTGAGATATCAGAGTGACTAAAAATACCACTGTGTTGGAAAGCGAGAGACACTTGAAGATGCGACACTGTAGGCTAGCCCCAGTGGCTGAAACAGGTTTCAGCCACAGATTGACTGCATACAAAATCGTGGGACATTTCTTTGACTGTCATATCGGAAAATACGGGCCATGATCAGGTCGAAAATATTTTTTTTTAGAATCAGCAACATTTCGGTTCCATGCCGGCATGCTCAGCTCAGAGGTCGCACATGCAGTCACTAAAAAGTTATGGACATTTATCGGACCTTGGGGTCGCGTTCGCTCTCAGTCACCGCCTTGTTGAATTTTTCGGGTAAAGCAAATACATCAATCCACGGCCTGGGAGGGGACGACAAGGCTAACTGTAGGCCTGCAAGAGAGGCTCCAGAAACCCAGATGACGAAAAATAAGAGACACAGTGATTTACAAGCAAGACGGAATTATCATTTATTTTCAAAGTAAAGGAAGAGATAAAAAACTAATAGCTAATGGTACAAATTTGACATTTTCAGGGAACCACAGGGGCACGGATATATAATCCAGCCCCTCCGCCTCCCGGAGATTGAATAGTGCCCCCCCCCCCCCACCCCTAACAGTTATGTTGACTATAATTATATATATAGTTAATTTAACTGCCTGCAGTGAGTCCCACATGGGTGACTTGAAGTCCCGGGAGCGTGGGGACTTCCGAACAACTTCGGAACTTGAAGCGTCCAGATATAGATTACTTGAAGTAGAAATATTTGGTTAATAGATCTACCATATAATGGGATAAATAAAAATATTCTTTTGTTGTTGTGGGTCAAGGGGGTTGTGGGTCTAGGATCGAGGGTTTGTGGGTCGAGGGGGTTGTGGGTCGAGGCTTGAAGGTCGAGAGTTGTGGGTGAGGGCTCGAGGATGTCAAGGGGGATTAGAAGATAACCTGCGATTAGGAACATAAAAAAATTGCCGAGCATAGCCCGTGGGATTACAGCTCAAAAGGCCTACAGAAATGCCCAAGAAGCCCCTCCTTTTCAGGCGAGGTTTCGAATCATTGATTCAAAATATTTACTTCTCGGGTTAATTTACCTCATGGGGGTGGGCCTACAACCTGTGCACAAAGACCAAACTCCTTAACTAATCAATTAAAAGAAACTAGCCCACCACCCAATTTTAGCCAAATTCAAACTTTGCAAGGAGTATCAAGATTCTTTCAGTTTATGTTATTTTTTATTGTTGAAATGCTCTAATCTAATGATATTTTAGCAATTCAAACTTTTAATGTACCAGGCAAGTTTCGACTTTTGTAGGTGGACTGGTACCTTTAGCCCCAGTAGCTGAAACAGGTTTCAGCCACAGATTGACCCCGTACAAAATTGGACGATCATATCAAACACTTGCCCTCGAATATTCAGGTCGAAAATAGTTTTTTTCATAGAATCAGTAACATTTCAGTTACATGCCCGCATGCTCAGCTTACAGCCCGCGCAGTCATTGAAAAATCTTAATGGACATTTTTCAGGCCTTGGGGTCGAGATTACTTTTAATGATTTAGGCCAGGCTCTCTGGTATTTTTGTCTCTCTCGCTTTTCATAATCATGATAATTACTGCTTTTCTTGGCTCTCCTGTATTTCTTCACTCTCCATTTCGCTTTCCATCCTTTTGTGACCGAAAAAAATTGCATCGCCGAATTATAGCCCTGTTTCATCTGCAGTAGAGGATGTAAACCGTGTGAGGTGCGATTATAATGCTCATCAGTTATTGGAGTTATATCCATTTATGCTTGGTCATCAATAATCATAGACATTATAAATATATTTTTGACCGTTTAGGCTACATGTCAACTTTGACATATTGGTCATTTTTTTTTCTTTATTTCTTTATAAGTTTTTTGATGCGGTGCAAATCGGTTATAAATACGTTTCTGTCGTCATTATCCCACGAATTTGAACAGTTCGGGTCACCGCATGTGTGTACCAAGGAAAGATATCGGCCGCAGCGGGACTCGAACCCGATACACCCGTGCCCTGAGTTAGCCAATGAGCCTGGCGCCACAATATACCAATAATTTGTATTGTCAACATCAATCAATCACCTATATTATATAGGCCATGTCGGTCACTTATTAAGTGAATTTCTGGCGATATATATAGGCCTATGCCCAGCAAACTTATGAGACGTTGGACCAATTTGCAACGCTGGGACCAGCGTTGCAAACAGTAAGCCATCGTTGGGCAACGTCTCATGTTTGCTAGGATAGCTGGGCCCATGCGTCATCACCAAATAGGCGTGTTTTTTTATCTTTATACATGTTATATAAAAGCTATTGATTTCAACATCTATAAGTGCGCTAGATATCTTAATTCAATTGGTGTAGAGCTATTTTGTTATGTTTATGATGAAATTCTTCATTACCAGTAGGCCTAGCCTATATTGCACCGTTGTAGAAAATAGTTTCATTCTATTCACTTATCTTGCTCAACATTTTGCTAATTGTTGCTTACCAGTTATACATAAGCCTATACTATATTAAATCTAATCAAATCTAATGTTTATATACAAACATATCAACTTTATACAGTGATAATAAAAATAAATAAAGTAAGGCACCTTACATTATATTGGCATGAAATTATTGTTTGAAAGGAAGTGAAATGAAATCAATGATTATGTTCACTTCCCATTTACCATGTTCACATTGAGTAATAGCCTATATCTGTGATTGACGCTAAATAGGTAAATATTATTTTACAACAACATTCAACTGATAACTGAAAAGTAATTGCGCGATCAAATTGCACATGGAGGTAATGTTACCCACTCTTCAGGAGCCCCAGCCACCCCTCACCTGCAAGGCTGTGCTAATCAGTTCATGCTGGTACCAGCATACACAATAGGCTAAGTGGATCACAGAGCCTGATTATTATACAACGCACCTTCATACCTAACAATTAAAACAACCTGCTCAACCCGTCAGGCTTTATTGACTTGTCCACGTGTACACCTGTGAACGGCTGCAGTGAACATGACTTGTTTATTTGGTTGAGTGGCGGACCGTAACTATATCAAGTAATATTTTAACCCTTTCCATCTGTGGCATTATTCAAACTAATCAAATGAAAATAAGTTGTGTTATGGTTGAACATATGTTTTATACTGACTCAAAGTTTTAGGTCAATATTGTGAGTACTTTCCACATGAATAGCGAATCAGTAACACCATATGATCCCCCTAAAATAGTCTAGACCATAGGCCTAGACTAGTGAAGTCTTATGTTTGCCTATCTGGGACCTGGTGGAGTCTGTCTTGTCCAAGATGAAAGTAAGCTTTTCGGGTATAGATCAGTCAATTCGCAAGCGATTTTTACGGAATTTTGCAACCATTTTTATCTATGAAAAAAATCATTTGACAACATTCATGAAAATTTCACGAAATTCCAGTGAGAATCTGAAAAGTTAGACCACTTGACATCTAACACAATTCTGAGAATAAACCACCAAAATGAAGTTAATGAGTTTGAATAGAGGGGCGTCATTATTATACATTTACTAAGCTCTATATGTCAATGTGAAATGGTCTATCTTTTGAAATATTTTACAAAATAGGGTTCACAAAATTTCATGAAAATCGCTTGAGAATTGATTGAGTGGATACCGAAAAGCTAACTTTCATCTTGGACCAGCTTCCACAGGTGGACAGAAACTCCACCCCCCCCCCCCTCAAAAAAACTCCCCCCCCCCCCCCCTAGTAATAATTGAATGACTACTTGATTTGGCCGTGGGCTCTCTGGACATCGTACATTTCATATTAGTAAGTGTGAATATATATAGGCTATTGTCGGTGTAGCCTACATAAATACAGTAGACTCTCGCCTTCCGGTCAGATCGTCATTACGGTCGATTTTTTTTCGGCCCGAATTCGTTCTCAGTCAAAGCCATATCAAAGGCGATCACCAATGGGGTCAGACCACCATTCCGGACTACGGTCAATTTTTTGTGGCAAAATGGCAAGTTCACTCTGGTCATTGCGGTCAAATGAATATTTCAATATGTCGTTATGACCATTTGGTTTGGAGAGAGGATTTTTATATTAAAAAACGGTCACCTATGTTTTCCACATATGTGCAGTGCGTACATTACAAACATGGTCAAATAACTTTATTATCATGTGGTGACGATAACATCAAATCACACATTGCTATAGTGATATTTTTTTAAATGTTCTATATTAAAATATACGATTGATCCGCTAGTCACATATAAGTTTAAGTGATAATTGTTTGTTAATAAAGCGTCCCGCGACTACTGGCCATACACTGTCTGCGTGCTGCAGTAACTATTTTATTTCAAGCGTTTATTATCTGGTATTGTCAATAAGCATAATTAAACATGTTGGATAATGCAAATACATGCGATTTCAAAAAGAAATAGGACAAGGTGTTATTAGCCGACAAATAATGCACTCGTGATTATTTTTTAAAATATTTGTTATTTTAAGAAATGGTCTGCGTTAGTTGTATAGAAGTTTAAGGGTTAATTGTTTGCTTCTGGCCATACAATGTCTGCGTGCTGCAGTAACTATTTTATTTCAAGCGTTATTATCTGGTATCGTCAATAAGCATAATCAAACATGTTAAATAATGCAAACACATTTCAATTTCAAAAAAAATATGACTAGGTGTTATTAACCGACAAATAATGCAATAGTGAATGTTATTTTAAGAAGCTGACTGCGTTAGGTGTAGGCCATATAGCAGATTATTTCTTGATAAAGCAGTTCTTGCAGTGTTGAGGTAATGACGGACCGTGATCGCAGACGGTTGGCCAACATTAAACCAGCGTTGGTTCAACCGCCCGTGATAATAAAGGCCGTCTTAAATAATAATTGAAGACGTGTGATTGTCGTAATTATACAACTAGAAACTTTGCATTTAAGATATTGCCTATGGAGATTTTACAATTCATCTTAATCAAATTGTAATTATCATCACATGTTAAGTTTTAATACAAATAATAGACGTAGAGTTGTTTTATATCGGGACGCAGAGGGTTAATGACCCGGTAAATCTGCGCTCACGCCTGTCTAGACTCGCCGGATACATCAGACGACAGTAAAGAGAGGAGAGAGTAGTTGATGATTATGCGATTCCTGTTTACGGGTCAGCTGAGACGACAAATGTTCTAAACAGAACATTTGAGAGTGGGACCCAATATCTTGGAATATTAGGAATCGGAGAAAACAACATAAGTTGGCCCAAAGTTGTTTTATTATCAACCCACAATCTACGACGTTCACTCAACATTATGCCAGAATTTAGTGAAGACTATCAATTCATGTTGGTATCCGCTTTAGTTACAGCCCAGCGTTGTCAAGATGCTGCTAAATATTGAGGACAGTTTGTGGTTGACTTCTAATCAAAATCATAATCGTTTTAACTGGCTATTTGTAGCAGCGTTTTTCAAAATAGCGACCATTTAGCCGAGCGCCGCATATAAAAGAGTTATAATAGACCAGCTACTTCGGCAGTATTAGTGTATAGTTCATTTGTCCTGAACATTCATATATATTAATTTTGTATGAAAGCACCCCAGATATTATTTTAGGGGTAAAATTCAAGATGGCTGCCATTTTTCCAAAGATATAACGTGTTTGAACGCCTGCAGGATAGATGAACGCACGGACATCGGACAGAGAAATGAGCAGTGAGAAGTAAATGTACATGCCTCTCCCTATCTGTAGAGGGGAGACATAATAATGCCTTTTCATTTAGATCGATTAAGTCATTATATTTAATAGTAATACATTTAAAAGTTACATATATTGGAGCAGTATAAGCGAATATCATTTATTTATATTAAACTTAGCGAATTGATCTGATTAGTATGATGCATGATCATTCTATTGGATGTCAGATTAAACGTATGGACCGGACCTGTGATGTTTTATGCTAATAGTTTCGTTACACTATGCATAAATAAAGTGCTCTATAATATTTATTAAGCCCCAAAATCACGTTTTAGGAGCTTCTAACTATTGGTTATAATTGACACTTATATTGCATGCTGAAAAATGATTTTAGCAATGTGGGGACCTTTAAAAAGTGAATTTCGTCATCAACAGAGTTTGATGTACGTCTTTGACATGTGCGCTGTTCTAGTGGTATATTTTGCGGCTTGACATGCCTTCCTCGTTCAATTTCCAGCATATGTGAGCTCATTCTTAATTTTGATAGCGCCTTTATCCACCTTGTGTCGAGGATGTAAAACAGATATTCTTCTAGTGGTCAAATTATAACTTTATGTACGTTCGCTATTTCAAACAATACATGGTCGAATTTGAACTTTATGTACGTTCGCTATTTCAAACAATACAAAGTTCACGAGTAATGAACTAGACACCATTAGGCCCTTACAGTTGAAATATAATATAATTATTTGAACAATCGTTAAAAGTTGAATATTGTTTTTATAGCTATTTTTTCTGTATTTCGGCTAAATGAACAGCATTATGAAAAACCCGTTTTTCACATTTCCCCCTAACTGAGCCAATTTTTTTTATAAGAAACTGCACTAACATATCGTGCCAAACGATGTTCCACCTTCTGGAAACATACCCTTGTTTCGGCTCGGGTCCAAGGGAGGGGGGGGGGGGTGGGGGACAAAACTGCGCGACGTTGTTAAAAACATTTTAGGGTACCAAAAGAGGGTTTGCATTATTTATAAACTAGTCACTGATTGACTGCCAAAATGTTTGATTTGATACAGATTGAAAATAAATCTCTTCAAGTTTGGGTCAAGATAATGTATTTTTTACGTCAATTACAAATTAGGCCTACACATTAGCTAAATTTGCACACAAAAACATGAATGTAAACAATACAATTTGATTGTGTTGGTCTAACATAAGCACCATTTATTGTAGAGTATCATCGATACACATTGTAAATTATATCACCAGACTTATAAATACGTTACAACATCAGCATACCGTAGCAAACAGGCTTTTCCTGATTGCTATATAAATATACATCACGTTATGGTAATATAAATACCGTTGGGCACCATGGTTCATTTGGCAGGAATGATTCATATCTATTTTAAAATTATCAGTATATGCATGATCACATTAAATATAGACCTACATGCTATACCGGTAAGCTTATATATATATATATATATATATATACTTCCCTTCATCGGCACTAAAGTGTAGAATTTGTTTATTAGTTGAAGATTTAACATTGTATGGCCGGATTTTTTTTCATCAAACTACAATACATAATTATAATGACCTAGTCGTAAAAAGCACCAAAAAGAAAAAATACAATTCAATCAGAATTGTGTTCAGTATTTTTAAGATCCATTCAATTTTTTAAATGGCCACGAAAATAGGTAGGCTATAACCTATACGGTATTTTTTATGAAGAAATTTACATTGTGATGTACAGTGATAGCACTACATTTGTCTACCGTGCATGCAATTGGGTTATATTATGCGACTAATCCACTGATTCTGAAAGTATACTGAAATAATTATAATCATAATGGTTCAACCATGATAACGTGTATGCCGCTGATTATACATATAATACACACTGTTCCGTGGTTTGGCATTTAGAGATCAAGTCAAAGTCATTTTGTTCAAATATTTTTTTACAAATAACTGTGCATGGAGTACATGTCCAGTAGGCCTATGTCTGTGGTATTGGTGTATTGTATATTTGCAGATGCTGTAATGTTTGTTTCATTAAATCGTAGGCACGGATCTACAGCAGAATGAGGTCCAAGTATTATATCAAGTGCATACGCCACAGCACTACCCATTGTCAATCCAATACTGTATGATAAAGTCATAATGTTACCTGCAAGCAAAAATGTCAGAGTAAATATATGATAGTTTTAATACACACGACAGGAAACCTTAATTCGATGCTTGAATAATAATGTTACCCGCAAGCAAAAATGTCAGAGCGAGTATATATGATAGTTTTAATGCACAGGACAGGAAAGCTTGATTCAATTCTTGAATAATCACCATAAAGATATGGAATATAAACATGTTGTGCCCTTACACACGTGTAATGCCTATGTATTTCTAAATAACACTTTTGTATCTCAGCTCAATATGAATAGCTTCTCCATTATAAAGGCATAGAATATTACTCTAAAATACTAAAACATAATTCAGAAAACACTTTAGTGCTGACAGTGCAGGTGTGTCTTTGAAACGTGACAAAGAAAGAAAAAATTTAATCATTCATGGTAATATATAATATGATAACAACTGTCTTATAACTGTAACACGAAGAGTATGCTATTGGATTTGAGATTTCAAAAAGCAGAACGCAGCATGCCAGCATAGAAAGAATATGTTCTTTGTAATGCCAGCTTTTAGTGGATATTGCTACATTTACATGTTTTCCTAATTTTAATTGAAAAGTAGCTCATCCATATGTTTTTGTTGTCGATTGTAACGATCTATTAGATTTCGTCCCTTATTTAGCAATTCAGTAAGTGTTTCTTTTCCACATACTGCACTTAATCAATACTAGCAATTTATGGAGTTGGACGTATGATAATGTATGAGGTGATATATTAAGAAGAAGAATGAGCAAAGCCTCACTATATTCATCCACAAAAAGTTATTTTTTATTGAAAGTTCATCACACAATCATTATAAAATGAACCTCAGACACGGAATTTGTTATTAATGGCGCATATACGGAATACGGCGTTCGCTCATTGTGGTTGGCTCTATCACTGAAGTTAAGCAACGTTGCGCCCAGTTCATAATTGGATGGGTGACCGCCTGGGACTGCCAGGTGCTGTATACACTCGTGGGGCTCAGAGAACCACGTGAATCAGATGGCTCGTCTGACTGACCTAGAGTTGGACGTGAAAGAACCTCAATGGACGTAGGCGCAGTTTCCATCCGGCGAGACCCCAGAAAATCTACAATGTGTGAGTACTTTGCATATAAGGCGAATTTGCTTGGAAGGAAAATAGATTGATGCGCCTCAATGGCAGCTCAGCTGTATATCTCCCAGGAGACTGAGTTGGAATTTGGATGATAACAGGCCTTGCTAAGTTACTCTCGATGTTCAGCGCTCTGAACAGCCTCCGGCTGGATACATGCGCTATATAAGATTGCATTCATTCATTCATTCATACTGCTGTCTCATACAGACTACCACATCATGGAATACAATATGTATAGGCCATCTATAACTTGAGTGTTCTACATACCGGCCATTTCTTTCTGTTCGTCGGGTACGTGAGCAGGGGCACGAATCATAGGAATACTACCGAAATATCCGTTAGTAATACCAAGCACCATACTGATGATCATAGGCCAGAACTCCCCAGGTAAAATTGGCTGGTACCTGGGAGTAGCGCATATCATGAGAAGTGGAACCAAAACCAGGCGTGCCAGAGTGCACACCACCAAGCGAGAACTGGTCCAGTCGCAAGGTATTGCAGCCAGGATCTAAAATATACGCGGATATTAGGGCTACGTCATCAAACATCAAATCATGACAAATAAATGGGACACACATGCAGCATGGTTGTCTTAATATAATAAATATATGCATTTACCATGTGAAGTCATGTACCATGTATACAGTCAAATATGTTTATGCTTATTGATGTTTTTGAAAAAGTGAAAGTAACTTAAATTAGTTAGAGGAAGGGTCACTTGAAACCTCATCCATCATATTTTGTTGAATTTTATATATGGCATTTGCACTTTTTTCCTGTAAAAAGCTGAGCATACATAGTAATGAACAATTATGCATCCCCCGGGAAGCATACATGTATATGTGTTTGGCAGATTTTTTTGTCAACAACGTTTCCGCCGTCACCGCTCATAAGAATGTGTAAAATAAATTAAGACATAGAGCGCGATATACCTGTATCTGTATCTGTTCATTAATAGGTAAACCTCCATGAGGAGTATCACACCGATGACAATGGATGTGCGCGCGTGCGCATTAGCCACTAAACGGTCCTTTTGTGCTGTTTGAATAATTCAAGAGTCGGACTCTCTGCAGCAAAGTCACTCCACTGAGGTATTGTTCGTGAAAGTAGGACTACTTAAAAGCGGTGCACGGTATTGCTTTGCAAATGCCCGTACTTTTAAGTTCATGTGATGCACGTCTGCGTTTGTCTGCCGGGATGAGTATGTCGTCTGTCGGTACTGCCACAAATTGGTGTATGATCTTAAAGAATAACGTCAGGTGGATCTTCGTTCTGCTCGTTAGCTAATAGTCGTTTTTCACGAACCGAGCAGCCCTTCTTTGTGCCATTTTCAATGCTACAATGTTCTTGGTGAGGTTTTTATCCCATACTGCAGTACTGACCTAACCAAGGCAACGTAGACTTACGCGATCTCTGCACTTCCGTTATTGGTTGGCCGTGAATTGTGTAGATTATGGTGATCTGGCATCTGCACCAGTCCAGTTTCAATTTACGCAGAGCGATTGCGTGCCGCAAATCACATGGCGAAGTGAAGATGGTGATCTGGTTCCAACGTCTGCGCATGTACTCGTATTTCTTGGCATCGAAGCGCATCCCCTACTTTGTACACCATTCAGCTAATGCATCAAGATCTTCTTGTACTGCTGTTTGGTATCCTTGACTTCTTATGGGGCGTTCTAGTAGGCAGTCATCACCAAAATAATATGAGATGTGATTTGACATTTTCAGGTAAATCGTTTATGTACAACAATATTTGCATATACTGTGCTCCATCACTTTACACAGTATGCAAGTCAAAGATACAGGTCTAAAATTTTCAGTGAGTACATGACTTTTTTGGAAGCAACACATGTGCCATAACTCAGTCTAATGATGAACTGCCGGTATATAATGACTGTAAAGAATGCACTGACTCCGGGGCTAGTTCATTTGCCAGTTCTGGATGCGAGTTGATATATCGTCTGTCCCAGAGGCTTTATTGGTCTTCAAGTCTGAGAGTAGTTTCTTGACACCCTCGGTGGAGATGCGCAAAGGAGATATTAATGGATAATGGGGGCCTGCCAGAGTGGGTGTGGGTCCCGCTTTCTCCTAAGTAAAGAAAGACTTAAATTAGTTGTTTAGTATGTCTGCTTTAGCTCCGCTGTCAACTATGCAGTGTTCCATCTCTTTTCAGCGCTGATACACCAAATGCGTCCTGCCTGAGCGATTTGACCTGACCCCCAGAACGGTTTAGATGCCTTTGACTAGATTAGGTTTGTTTGTGCAAAACAGATCGAAAATGTTGTCTGACCTAGTTGGTTCTCTCTGTAACTGTACTGCTCGAGATGGTGGTCACAACAAATGTCTAGTAGGCTGCTGTGCATGCCAGGCTGGTTGGAGTTTGATTTGTCGCTATGTGACTCCCAATCGATGTCTCCTGCGTTGGAGTCACCCCCAAGGATGATGGTACAGTTGGGGTTGTTTTTTGTCTTGCTTCGTACCTGGAGTAGGCTTGCTTCAAGTTGGTTGAGTTGGCCACTCCCCCCCCCCTCTGGTTGTCTGTAGAATGAACCCACATGCAGAGTCTTATGATTCCTTAGGGTCACTGACACCCAGACTATTTTCCAGTTGTTATCATACCAGGCGGAAAGGTTTTTGGTCGCGTTTCAGTAATTTCATGAAAATGGATACACTGCGATTCGTTGTGAATGCGTCATCTCGAAATCGGTTAGTCCGATCGAGCTACTCGTGAATTTGTATGTAAGCCCATACCTTTCTGACTGCGAAATGAAAATGCTTTCGTCGCAGTTTTGTGATTTTCACAAAAATAGTGATAATCTAATTAGTTAAAATCCAGTGATTGTGAACTCGTTATGTCGAGAAACGTTCATTGATTTAAAAAAAATGCAGCTATTGACAATCTTTTACCTTTAAGTTAAAATTCAGTCAGTTTGGGTGTATACAATAAGTTGGCACAAGTAATTCACAGTATAATGTCGACTCATCAAAGGATGCAGGATATAGTTTCGTTTTCGCTATAATCAATTGCACAAACACATTTCTACATGAATATAAAGATATAAAGTGTATCATTTTATTGATTTACCTGCAAATTTCACTCAGGTGACAGGTTATTATTATAATCCAATCCAAGCCATTGGTCATTTAATTTTTTTTTAAATTATTATTATTTAATGAATAATTAATATTAGCATTAATAATATTGCAACCTACCTTGCCAATAAAATCAAACACATTGAATATTGCGATGAGAATTACAGGCATCCAGCTCTGTAATTTACAAGATAACACTTCTGATTCTATACCGGGAAACAGGCAAAGTGTGACGAAATAAGCCAGTCCGATGGACAGCATGTAAGGCCAAATATAAACTGCAACTCGTCGTCTGGTCGTTATACCCCCTAGAACAAACATTGACAAGAATTCCATATCATAGTTTAAATAATATACAGTGGTAATCATATAATGCTTCTTCTCGATTTAGAAGTGTTATTATTTACACAATCATATTATTATGACGTACCGCTATTACATAGGGCCTACAGCGTAAGATCGGTAAAATTACAATTTTCATCTCTTCTACTTCTTCAGTAATTAAATCAAACACGGCCATAAACAGATAAAACATGATTGTTAGTGATAATATTGAGGCGTTTTTTTTATTATTATAATATCTATAGGCCTACATATAAAAAAAAATTCTGGGACTACTGGTGTTTACAGGCGTAAAGCTGCACTCATAATACTATACGTTATTTTAGTGGATGTACGTAGTGTCCGTATACAGGTAGATTAGACCTACATGTTCGTGTAGGCCGTAGGCATATATATGTGAACACTCATAGCAAAATAACATAAGAGGGATTTTCGCCGTGCTGATAATCGTTTACTTTGAGCTAAAATGATGTCATAGGGGTTTGTGTCGCCTCTGTTAGCTGGTTAGCATAGGTAAATGTCTCATATGAAGCATCTACCTCAGCTAATACCCGAGTCACATATACATGACGCACAATCTACGCCTTGAGTGACAAAAAATAGAGCACTGCGTCGTTGTGCGTCCATGAATTTTGTCAGGATATAAGAAGAGCCGGCGAGTTTAGGACGAATATATAGCGTGCTATAAATAAATCAGGTGTATAAATCAGCGAATACACAGCGTTTCGCAACCGCGTTGCGCGTTAGCAGGGCGACAATGTTAACGGATACACCACGCATCGCCAGCGCGAGGCACGAACGAGTCAGAAAGCATTTAGCACGCCACATATATGTTATATGCTCCCTGGACATGCGTTAGAAACACGTTGGATGGGCGATATATTTTGCATTTTTGAGGGGGTTTTTCTAGCCGTAAGGCTCAGTCACACATCGTCGACGCACAACCCACGTACTGAAAATTGATTAATTAATGTCGGCCGTGCTGTTGGCCCACTGTCTACGGCGATGCATAAGGAATAAATGAATGTTTGGTCAATGTCTGATCCTACAAAAAGCATTTACATCGTTAACAATTATGAGACTCTAGTCATTGTACTGTAGATCTGGTAATTTTCGCGTGTTTAGATTTTCGCGAATTTGTGATTTTTCGGACTTTTCACGAAATCTAGAACTCGCGAATTATCAATTTCGATTGAACGTAGCGCTATTATAATAATAATATCGCGAGATTCTTAAAGCAGGGATGACATCAATTTTCGTTTTTAATTCCGTAGCCTACTCAAGTGTGTATCCCACGGATCATGTTTTTATTTTTTTCAGAATTTTCATATTTTTACTAATATTTTTAACCAACATTTCTAAGAAACCAGAAGTAACCCAAACAAACTATTTGTATACCTGAAGGACGATTGAATGTTTTCACAGCATTGGGCCACATGCTCATGGCATCGCCCTCCCGTGTCCTGACTAGAAGACACCAATTAGCGGCGACTGGTTTGATCTTACCGTCTGATACGTGGGAGTATGTGATGCAAAGTGCTGAATATTGTTGACTTGTTTTGTTTACATGTCAATATACGACCTGGAAATACAACTATTTCACTCTTTTCCGGTGCTCTAAATTAGTTTTTTGACTTTTTCGTATTTTCAGTAGGCTATATAGCTTCATATAAATTAAATTTTCAAAATTGACAACATTGAAAATGCCTCATCCCAAGGGGTCCCTTTAAATTCGCGAATTTGTCTTCCTCGCCGAATTCGTGAAAATTAAAACCTCGAGAATATTACCATTTCTACAGTACATACAGCTGTATATAAAAATAATCTCTGTAAAATAGCGTGACATAGCTTTCCTATGTATTAAAAAAGGGAGGGTGTTTTTGCCGACTCACGTTTTATGGAATCCCAGATATTATAGTGTTGTTTGTAAGCTGTTCCCTGCGCACGGACTCTTTGCTCCTGGTGGCGTGTCGCCGTGCCCACCGTTGATCTATTCTGAGTATCATTGTTGGGTTCCTCCTGCAGAAAGCTTTTGTCTGCGGCAGGACTATTAGGACTCTGGATCACCAGGACACCATAAGTGTTGTCGCGGGTCACGTTACCGTCTAGAATATCAACCTGAATACATACATATAAGTAATGTACTTAACTAACAATCATAGATAGCTGTAATATATTAACTCTTATTTCACACATAATAAATTGCTTTTTATATAAACTAACAAGACAATACTGTTAAAAAAAGTATGTTCCAGAAATAATTTTGTAAAGTAAAGGTAGGCTGCATATTATAAGAGCATGGTTTTATTATGAGCACATAGGTCTATAATTATTTTTACTTTTAATTATCCCCAGACTGCAGTAAATCTACTGTTCATTTTAATTAAGAATAACACAAATTTACTGGAAGAACGTCACGACACAGGTATGCTGATTAAAATATAAGAAATGTCCCCAAAAAAAAATTAAAAGTAACACAAAAAATGAGTAATAAGGATCGTGATTGATTCAGATTTTGCTTAATATGAGCATATCCAATTTTATTCGAGTCTGAGCATATTGTCTATATGTCGTAGTATGAGTCTACAGGACAATGAGTTTTAGAAAATCAATAGATATCCCATTTTATTAAAAATAGATTTGAAAACATTTATATATGTTAAGTAATTGTAGTAAAAAAAATGTGGTTAAACAAACGTATTCTAAACATGTTAGCATGAAAACGTAGAAAAAGACTCTGCGTGTTCAAATTAGAGGTTTTCACTATCATTTTTTTCTGAACCAATAGCCATAAAAAGTAATATGCATGCTCATATCAAAGTACAGCCTATTTTCAACATGTTCCAAAATAATTAAATGGACTACAGTCTATTTCACTAGGTCCTGGGAGTAGCCTTTTTTTAATTTACTCAGGCGCTATTAAAAAAAAACATTGTTTTGTATTTTGTAAGTTAGGCCATTTGGCATGTAATAGATTTCTTGTTTCACGGTAATGGTGAAATGAAAGCTGTAATTTTGACAATTTATTACATGCCAAATGGACTAACTTCCACAAATACACAACAAAATTCCACCAAATTTTGAGGGAAGTTGGGGGAAGATTAAAAAATGATCCGATAAAAAATTTGCTCAGAAATTTCAAACAGCGACCGAACAAATTTTAAAAAGGCTACTCCCAGGATCTGATGAAACAGTATGTAGGAGGTTGTTTTTAAAGAGGCCGATGATATGAGGTGAGTACTTCTATACTTGCATTGCGATTATATCCATGCAGGGAACCTATTATATATATAGGTAACAATGGCTTACTAAGCTTACTTCCTCCGGGTTGGAGGCGTGGCACGTAATTCCGTGCTGGTCATCAGCGATTCCTGCGCTCTTGCACATGCTCACATAAAACCTTACGAAGTCAGTGCGGCGTGACACATGGAAACTAACACAGCATATCATCAGTGTGGCGATGGAGATGATGAAGAATATGATGGTGTTTGTTTTAACATCATCAGGGAGCAGTGCCTTCGTCAAGATCCGATTTGCTGACACAATGAGCCCAGCTGCGCCTAAAAAAACAATGGTGTTTGTGGTCAACTTGTCTTGAATTTCAGTCCAAATTGAGAGTGGACAAATTTAGCAGGTGTTCAAATGTTACTAAAATAAATCTAGAAGAAATCAATCATATTTGCATATGTTTTTTTTCACAAGCTGACGACAGCCAATACATTTTTTAGTTAAGATTTTTCAAACATGTTAAATGTAATTATTGCTTTTGTTATTTTGATATACATACTTGGTGCGGGAAACATAAACATATCACGACAATGCTGTTTAACTATGATGCCATGATGCATATTCTAATTACTCTGTACAAGTTTGGTGCATATGTCGATTTTCATGTGATATTACAGAACTAACCCTGTTGTACATAGGCATGTGCATATATTTTTTATATTGTTTATTTTAATCACCTATAAGTCTGCATAGACTTCCCGTCATCAATACATATTCATCTATCTATGTTTCTAAAACTTACTTTCTCCTGTCATGACGGCCTGCGTGTAACGTGGAGGAAGCATGCTGGTGTAACCATAAAAACTGGACTGTTGAACTGTAAATTAAAAGAGAAATTCAACAATATGTTCACCCCAGCAATGATGACGTGATCCCCTTGATTAGTGGGTCCTACATTATAACATATTTGGTAGATCTTGTGATCTTTCAAAACAGTTGATACATGATTTCAGTTGTATCATGTCTTTTCTTGATTTCTTGTTTACTGCGGTAAGTTGATCCTACAGACCAACATTTTAAAAAGTGTTATTCATTTCTATCAACACAGACGGTCCCATTAACCCTTTAACCGCCAAATTATTCAATCTGAATTTTCACCCACTTAAAGTTGTGTTTCGCTGACGCGATCCACAACTTCAAGTGAGTGAAAATTATTCAGATTTGACAAAATGGAGATCAACTGTTTTCAAATATTGCTGATTGATGTCATATCTTATCTTTAACACGTTTAAAAGGTGGTACTTAATGTGCTAATAAAAAATGAAAACCCGAATATATGGGGCACCGGCGGTTAAAGGGTTAAGTTTCTATATGGCTAGACGGCCAATAATTTGTAGCATAGGTATACACAATGCAATATAGAGCATTAACGTCCTTGAGTTTAAGTTAGTAAGGACGAATGCCCAACTGACCCCCGCTTCCCCTATATACAAGCTTCTCTGTGTCATATCCCAGACATGACCCCATGCACTCATCCGTGACGGTTGACAGATGAAGTCCTGTTCTTGTTCCTGCTCGCGAGAAAAATCGTTTGTTGTGACATGTCGAAGCAATGAGCTCTATATCATATCATCGCAGGAGGCGGAGTGTGTCTAAAGAAATACGGTACAGCTCTTATCATCCCATTGCTAGAATGGGCGGTAGCACGGCTTGACCGAGGCCTAAGTCGTAAATGTAGCGGGCCTACTTAGACCTCTACAGCAGGGCGGACACGGATGGTTGTTTAAAGATGATGGTTGAAATGATGGTGTTTTCAAGTTCAATGCTCAAGACAACAGAGCATATATCATTGTTTCTTCCTCTGACGGCTGGTAGCTCAATTGATGTTTCTCGGTGGTTCTGCAACCCCTGGCTCCTTGTCTCCTGGACTTACGAAGACAATTAACTCGCTTTGTACACATCACCTACCTCACCAGATGAAAGAAAAATGCACTAAAAGGTTGATACCAGAACTAGTGCCTTTTCTGGCGTCAGCCCTCGCGCTACACACTCGTTGATAATAAATAATGCTAACAAACACATGGGCTATATAAACGACACATTAGATGGGCGCACTGTTTTCTGATGTTCAGAAATTTCAATTTTTGAAGTAACTGTATTTTCGAAGTTCCCTCCACAAGAACGAACCCATTATAAGATGACCTCCATTTTCGTGTATCGGTGAATATAATTCAATTCAAGATATTAATAGTCCTGCATTTTGTTTCATTTCTACAGATTAGAAAAAATGATGATGAAAAATGAAGTTCAAGGCCGTGAATCCCGCCTATATTGTCAATTAGCTGACGCTACTGCAATAAATTATTCATAAATGAAAGTAACATTGATTTGTTTTTAGATGAGCAAATTAAACTATAGCATGTTTTGTGAGAAGTTACGGTAGCATACGGGATATGCAGACGTATATGTTGCCGACACATGAAATTATAAGGCGACATGAATGTAGAAAGAACATTATTCGGACAAGTCATTCAACTAGTTATAGCGTTTAATATATTTTTTTGTAATAAATATGCAAATTTATGATAATTATAACGATATGTGATATAAATCAACCTAAGCAAAACTCCCATGGATGAAGACAGAATAAAAATTGGTTTAACTAGTCAAATGAATTGGTTCGAACTTCAAAAGTTATGACGTTTTTTAGTAATTATACGAGCATATTTATGCTAATCAGCATAATTCTGAACACATTGGTGGCCAAATTATTGAAATTGTTCAGCAGACCAGAGGCACCCCTTACCACACCCACCCCTCATATTCTACATCAAATATCAATGTAGACAACACACAGACTTGAATAGTAAACGACAAAATGAAAAGTTGATGTATTCGACCCTATTTATCGATAAAAAAACCCACTATGACAATCTTTTTCATTACATCCTAAACAATATTATTTATTTCAAATTACGTCAGCTACAAGTCTAGTGTTATAATACTCAACATACTGAAAAACATAGCTTTGTGTCTTTACTGACGATCCACAAATACCCTTTGGTTAACCCCATAAATACGCCATCAACTACCTAAAGATAATTTAGAAAAACATCCAATATACATACAGCTTATATTTTAAAACGAACTATATGTATCGCTTAGAAAAACCCCCTTTTTATCTTTTTTTTTTAAATAAATCTAAAGTCACACGAACATGGACGGCTACATAAACGATATTAAATACAGGTCAACAATTAAATACATACTTCAAAGTAATAGTCAATGTGGATTTCGTTCAAACCATTTTATAGAGCTTGTTGCACCTGTGTTCATCGACCGAATTTCAAGTGCAATAGATATTGGTCAAATACCCTAAGCCATCTTTCTAGAGCTATATAAAGCATCCCCGTAGATGCAATAAACGACCAAATTAATATTCACAAACTTAGTTTGCTATACAAATAATCATCTAAATTACTAACCATTTACCTCATCAAACAGAAAACAATATGTGGAAATTAATCACACGAAATCAAATTTACTTCTCATTAACACTGATGCACAGCAGTGGTCTTTTTTATGCCCGCTTTTATTTCTTGTATACATGTAATCAATTAATTTCATAAATATGCAGACAAAACAACATTCCGCGTTGCTCTTACTAAGCGTGATATGGCAAATAATAAGGCAAATAAAATAATTATACACAGGAAAATTGTTGTATAAGGTTGTCACCTGATTGGCTGCAAATTGTTTTTATCACCCCACCAAAACCAAAAAAATTCCGGATGTTAAACCAAAAAGCAGTAGCGTATGTACATGATTTTAATCTTTATAATTTATAATACATTTAATTAGAATATCGTACACATGTAGACCCTGTATAAAATTGGAAACATGATTTCTCTGACAATGTTATCAACAGTTTAAAGTTTCTATTGCCTATTGATATCTTATTAGCACTTTGATTCTACCGTATAATTACTAAGTGCGTTTGTCCCATAAATACACATGCCGACACAATAGGCCTACTCGAACCCAAGAATCAGTGACTGATATTTTAAACTGAACCAACTCAAATATTTTTTACGTTAAGTTTGTACATGAGACTGGCGTTAATCCCACTAAGAATGTTCTTATACCACCAGAATAGCAGTCTGTGGAACTCCTGTGGAGCACTACACATATTGTTCTTGTGAGGAGTCTAAGTGTACGATAATTGAAAAATACATGGCCTCAGCTTTACCTAAATTTATGATCATGAGTCAGCCGCTCAATATTATTCTGTCAACCTAAGACAAGTTTCAAGATAAGTTACGATTATTATCGACTAGATAACCTGTCGCTCACAACATGTTTTCCCTTCGAGAGGCGTGTATCCCAAGTGACCATCATCACACCACCATATATCGTGCATGCTGAGCCTGTTGAATTGCGTATGGGCCAGCATTAAACACCAACATTGGCTCAACATAAATGTATATCCCCATCCGCCACCCTCTGGATCAAGGCCTACACTTGTGCAAAATATGAAGTTGATCCATCAATGACAAAGTGATCTGCATAACTATGATAAACGTATGTAGGCCTATATAATTTTCCTTTCTTCTAGGCCTATAGGCCTAGTAGATGTTAAAAATACAAGAACAAAATACGGCTGGATGTTGGCCTAATGTCATTAACCAGCAAGCATGATACTTTGTTGCAATGTTGATTTAATGTTCGTCTGTAACGCTACTAGCCCAACATTAAACCAACATTCTTTCAACGTTTCGTGTGTGTTGGGATAAACCGACAGTGGTTTTCCACCGTGCGTTTCTTCTCTTGATTGACTCACCTGTTGATCCTAGAGCCACCACACCAATGGCCGCCAATGTGAAGCGATAGGACATGGGTCGTGAAAATAACTCAAACCAAATATCACACAAAGCCACCGCTATCAGGATACTGAACGATAAAATATAGCCAAAGGTAATTCTGAAATGAAAACAAATGTATTATTATGGTAGACCTGTTAAATAATATTAAATGGCACAATAATTAAATAACCAAAGGTAAGCCTATTCAAATGGCCTAAGCAACCAATAAGTAACACATACAGGCATATCAGGTTAACTCTTCCACCGGTAAATGCCTGACACCACCCCTATCCACAACCACAAAAAGGTAAGAAATTTGCAAGATATTTTGTACTGCAAGATATTTTGTACTGCCATATTTGTCCGAATACTAGTAGGCATACACTAGCCGATCCCAAACCATGGAAAAATAATGAGATTAGGTGTGGGTGTGTTTTCCTGTGGGAGACCCCCAAGGTCACGTCAAAGTCATCTTAGGGTCATTTCGACGTCAAACTGGCGATGGGTCGGTGTTACAGACTGACTCGACAGGTAGGCATTTCCTGGGTTTGAAACTTACTTAAAACCTTATGTATACGCGCCTAGCAAGACAAGGGTTAGTAAAAGGAGAATATATTATCCTCAAATCTTAAGCGTCCTATCCGACTGCCACTATCAGTGACCCAGCACGTCGACCCAATGCTGTTTCAATGTTGGGCCATCGTCTGCGACGCTGGCCCAACATTGAAACAGCATTGGGTCGACGACACGTGTTTGCGGGGCGTCCAGATAGGACACTTTACATCCGAGGATCAGCATCATTACCTGGCGTGTAGATTGAGAACCTCCACCAGTAGATTGTTGATTACCACTCCTACGAAAGCCACGCAGATGTACGTGAGGCTCATGTCAAAGATGATGGTACTTCCTGGATACTTATCCTGGTAGTAATCCACGGCGGTGATGAAGCTGTTGTATGGTAGCAGGAAACCTGCCCCGCAGACGACCAAGGCCAGGTAGATAGCGCTGCACCGGTCTAGTGGTGGTAGGGATTCAGCAGGTCCACGGGGTCCAGACCGGGTCTCAACCCGTGGTGTGTCCATCCTCAACTGACAATAGCCCCTTGTCAGATTTTCATCCATCGTTTTTCATGTCATAAATGTTGTAGCCTATGCGGAACAAAAAATACAACGACACATGGAAAGTTGATAATATGCCTATTATATAGAACGCTGATAGATTGATTTTCAAGATTCGTTGCTTGATGACAAAGAGACCTTAAAATGCGTTCATTAAAATCTATGTCATGTATGTGTGTATATTGCAATACATTATAGCCTACAACTCATTTGTTACAAGTGTGGTGAACCACATTAAACAAATGTTAAAAACGTCATACTCCATCATAACTTTCTATTTCAAACTTGAGATTTCACACTTCAGATTTTAGAGTACGTTTAGAGCTGATACAGGCGGTGTTACTGTAGGATATTGTCTGTTGCTGATATAAATCTATCTATTAAGATCAACTCAAACCAATCACATTCCGTAGACATAATACACAACATTTTTCGACTGCATTTTTTCATCAAAACGAACCATTCTGCGAGTCAGGTACATATATTAGGCCCGTCTCAAATTAATTAAATTGATTTTATTAATTTTACTGCAATTATTGTAATCTTATGTGTTTTTTCATAATAGTAGGGGCTATATATACATTGGCTATTTTACGCTTTATTTTATGTAACATGAATAATAATGCGAACACATTTGTTTCGTGAATTCGTTTTCCCCTCTAGTTCAACTGACAGATTGGTTTGAATGATTAATTTATATTTCATTTGTATTTATTTACCCTGAACAGTATTTTGTATTATTTCCAGAGAGCAACTCATTCACAATGGTAGATGACTCTGGGTAAAGCCCTGTAAATCACTCCAAAAGTCCACATCAATCAAAATTTCCTCATATTTAATTATTGCAATGTGTTGAAAAGAATTGATTCATTTTATTATGTATGGTGCATGAAACATAGGTGTGGAACAATTTTCAAAAGTAAAATATGGACAACATGTGTATTCCTTAACATTATGATGGCTATTTTAGTGGTAATATAAAATTTCACATAAATACAAAATGTCACGTTAACATGAAGTTTTATGTAAAGGCCTATCACGCATCGTGCCAGTAGGATAATAGAAGATAAATACCTGAGATGGTAATTGGAGAGTAAGTTGTAAATACATTAACATCAGCATTGCGTCCATACTTGCCCTGAAACACAATCCATATCATTTGTGGCATGTGGAACCTCAGAACAAGTGCATTTGGAATTAAAAAGAGAAGTTTCTGAGTAAATTCGTTTCAAAAATAAAAAAAAAAATTGTTAGCCTTAGAAATTTTCTAATATTTTTGGCATTTCAAACAAGCCGCATTTCTCCATAAACGACACATAACCTTGGGAGATAAGCTACGAAGCCCATACTATGGAAACACTTAAAGCTGCATAACTGTTTTGTTTATTTCGAGCCTAAAACGTACAAAACAATCATTGCTATTGTTTTAAAGGCCTTATAAATGCACTAAAACTGGATAAATGTAGCGGAATTAGTTCACCATGCGGTACACCATCAAGTATTATTAAGTAGTGATTCGGTGTGTGTACAATATTCATGTAATAACGGTGAGGTTATGGGCCAATATTATGTTACATTGGCCAGCACGAAACCACCCCCTTAATAGAATAAGGGGGTTGTTGAACTGAATCGGCATAATGTTGGGCCAGTACCGCAGACGATGGGCCGACATTATTCTGCCATTTGATCAATGCCTCGTGTTAGATCTAGCTGAGATACAAAGCCCTCACAACCAGCCGCAGATCTAGATGTTGGATACTGGGTCAAATCGGTTACAGTGAAGTCAGTAAAAATGTTTCTGAATATTATTTTATTTTACCACATAGCGCGATGTATATCACTGTATGTGATGATTTACGATAAAATAAAATCTGATATTGTCTAGTAGCATTTTGACTATATTTTGAAATGTCCATGAGATACCTTACCCTGATGACATCGCAAGGCTCTGAAACAGTGACGGCCATGTTTTGGCAAAATGATATTACTGTGATCACCAGAGCGCGCTAGCTGAATATAGTCTTATACCACTCTCGGTCTTATCGCTAGGCGGAGTCAGTGTCTGTTTTACACGGCCAGCCGTGGAAACATGGAGGTCACAGCGACCAGGCTCCACCCAATGTGAGTAGCCTGGTTTAGCCTGGTTTAGCCGAGATACCTAATAAAAAATGCAAATGTTTTTCAAGAAAATCCAAAGAGCGAAAACGATGATTTACATCACTGAATTTGATGTCAATTCCAGTACAATTTCTCACGGTCTGGGGAGAGCGTCTTAATGGCGGGCCAAAGGCTCTGGTGCTGGCCCAAACTTAAAAGCACCATACCGAAAGAGTTCTATTTTTCAAGTGAGTGACATTCTCCATACCGGTACCGATAATAAACATGACATTACATGCAGATATCATCCATATCACACAAAGTAATAACTTCTAGATATGTCCAACTGATATGAGACAATACACGTTGTACTGTGAAATGTATCTATGATCACTTAAAAAATAACAATAATTTTAAAAGTCTTCCTCTCTTTTTTCTTTGATGACCGTTATCTGCCACTTGGTACTTTTGATGTCCTGATTATATGGACAGTATGTCTTACTCCGCTGTGACCCGGTTTGTTTTGGTGGGGCAACAATTTAAAAAAAAAACTTAAATCCTTAATAACTCAGTAACCGGAGCAGTGAAATAAAAAAATAAAACACCATTCTCCATGGATTAATCGTTTGAATAAAATAAACAAAACAGTTATGCAGCTTTAATAGTCTTTTCCACCTTTAACATTCGACAAAATAATTTTCAATAACAACATCATGTGAGGGGTCAGACCCTCACATGGGTCACATGATAGCCAATCACCCCATATAAGGAAACAATTGTGCCCCATCTTGTGGCAACTTTGATTTATTTGTCACAAAAATATTCATACTATATAAGGGGTGATAGAAGTACCCCTTCCTGACACAGAAAAATATTATATTACGTGTTTAGTGAACTTGAAAACAAATCTTGCCTTCAAAAATTCGTTGGAGAATGGATTATATTTTCCAAACTCCTAATAATGTAGCAGCTCGTGTATTCAGGAATGTGGAAGGTGTTAGATGTAACAAGCAGGATATAAATCTCACAAGCCTCAATGCCACCTATGTCATTCTGCACTATTATAATTTCATCAGTATGTCATATACTATTGTTATTGCCTCGCACGTAGGTCTACTGACAATTGTTTTCCTTCAGCTGTTTCAAACCAGAACAACTGCCCATGACATCAGATGCATTTGGTCCTCATTCTGATCAATATCAATATTTATGTTAGCCTCATGTCGAAATGGGTTATTAAATTACACCCCAATCTTCCTGCTGCTACTGCATCGAAATGTGGCTTGTACGAAAATGATGGAAAGCTGTCACCATTCACCATGACAAAGGAAGTAGCTCCTCCACAAGCCATCAAATAAATCCCTTGTAGTGGCTGTTTAATAGGCTCACAAACTTTGAGGTGGAGGTGTTTCCGAGAAGTATTGGGGTGCACTCGGCTTTGTCATAAAAAAACGAGCAGTTGGGGCATGTGATGACAATACACAGAGTGATAGATGTATAATCATTGTGTAGTGTATATATTGATTAGGATTGTACTAGTGTTTAACCTTTTAACCGCCAGTGTCGCATATATTTGGGTTTTCATTTTTTATTAGCACATTAAGTACCACGTTTTAAATATGTTAAAGATAAAATGTGACATCAACCAGCAAGATTTGAAAACAGTTGACCTCCATTTTGTCAAATCTGAATAATTTCCAGTCACTTGAAGTTGTGGATCGCGTCAGCGAGACACAACTTCAAGTGGATGAAAGTTCAAACTGAATAAATTGGCGGTTAAAGGGTTAACATTCAAACACTGACAGTCATACAATTTTATCCTAAAATGAATAGAATTCTAAAAAAACCACTTTATATACGTTGATCAGGGCGTTGGAAATTTAATTATATCAAATATTGCACTCAAAATGGGAACATTTTGTACTTGTTGTTAGCCAAACTACCATAAAATATATGTTTGTGGTTATTAGATGTTTTCGACAGAGACTGACGTGCAGTCTGTCTTGGCATCATATATTATTAGTTGTAGTGGAGGAGGAAATCTGAAAATTTACGTTATTTAGAGTTAGTTGACACTTAAATTCCTAGAGACAAATAATATATCGCTGGAAAGGTATGAACGTCTAGTTTCACGTAACGTGAACGGTTTTTGTGGCAAGTGGTCGAGTTTTTCATAAAACGTGCATTTGTGACGTCATGTCGTGATGGTTTTGACGTCACTTTTTCACCAATTTCTACTGGATATTTATAAAGGTAGATCATTTATGAGCTGCGATATACACATGTATATGCCGTTCAATATCCAGCATTTGTATAAATTATAGAGAATAGGCCTAGGTAGTCACACAAAAATGACATACATGCTTTGTACACATGACATCACTTGATTTTATGCAACAATCGTGAGCTTTTGTTTTATATGGTCTAATATTTTTTTAAATAAAATAGGTTAAACATTATTATATTTTTTTAAATTTGTATTATTAAAGCATTTCTCTTTTTTCCCCAGAGATAAATAATATATCATTGGGAATGTATAGTTCTGTAGTTTCACGTCATATATTTCATTTTGACGACACGTGGTCGAGTTGTGCAAAAATCGTACATTTGTGACGTCACGTTTCTATGTCCTACGTCATTTTGGCATTTTCTTTCAAAGATTGTCAGCATGTGCACTATGAGAATATACAGGATGCCAGGTCATTTTTTATTTGGCACCGTAAAACGTGGGAAAGCCTAGTTTCATGTACGATATGCACGTGATCCTATAGCCATAAATATAAAAGGAGCAGGCAGGCAAACAGGCATGACGTGTTTCTGATCGCGCTCCGTGTCATTTGTAATTTTACATGGATTTTTTATTGATGACTGCACTAAAATGGATATCAGGATTGTGTTACACAGATAGATACTGTATCAAGTTGTTATGTGTTATGGGAGGGTGACGTTACACTACAGGCTGTGTTGGCGGCGGTTGAGAAGCTGTAGGATCCCTACTTCGCTTGTTTACTGTGGCAGTCATCCCCACTCTCCCGGACGCGGTGAGACTGTGGATGACTGCCTCGTTTTGGTACTTCGGTGCAGTGTGCATGGGGCCGAATCCCATGCGGCCGGAGTACTTTTCCCGCACTTACGATAGAACTCTCAGCGACTGCGGACATGCCGCGAGTCGCCCGCTCGGAGTTTAGCTAGACGTGTCGTGCGCTGGTTGTACGTTGCTATTATCCAATGTCTAGACAAATAAATATGATAAGCAGAGGAGGAGTTTTGTGAGTTAATCAGAACCATCGATCCGACGGGGAGATGAAGTTTACGATAAGATGGAGAGTGTTAGGTGGTTTCTCCCGTTCACCCTTACACTCCCATACTGGAGACCCCAACATTCCCATACTGGTGACCCTGGCGACTGATAGAGAACGCAACAGTATTTTCACCAAGAATCAAGTTGAAAACGGCTATTTTCAAGGATAGTTTTATTTAAATATTAAGGGATTTTTTGAAAAAAATCATGAGCATTCACCAAGGTACGTGA
Source organism: Flabesymbios commensalis (assembly GCA_964017125.1). Classification (NCBI taxonomy): domain Eukaryota; kingdom Metazoa; phylum Annelida; class Polychaeta; order Terebellida; family Flabelligeridae; genus Flabesymbios; species Flabesymbios commensalis. The sequence goes on from OZ024905.1 coordinate 57,876,101, forward strand.
AAGCTGTAGGTCATATTAATATGCCAGTTTAAACTAGATAGAAAGAGTTATCAGAGGAGAAGTACGTCTTTTTACGTCGAAAACGGCGTAATTTTCCTATTTTTGACGAAATTCCACGTGTTTGGCGCTTTTTCAAGATGGCGACCATGTCGGTTTTTCTAGAAGAACCCTAAAAAATTTTCTCATAGACCTAGTCTATATCATGTTATTAGTAAGAGTTTTTAAAATGCTTTCATCCTATTAATGCCACTGTAGGCGAGTAGGAAGTGGGTGTTTTCGAAAACTCCTCTTTATCGTTGATCGCCATAATTGGGTGACTCGATTTTAAAGTCCATAGACGAAGCCTAGTCATTTTTCGATTTTTCAGTAAAAATCGACAATTTTTTTTAAAAATATTGCTTCGACTCAGATAACCTTTATTAGGATTAGGGCCAAATAAAATTGTTCGCCTAAATGAATGTCAATAAACGGTCCTACTTGGTCTGTTAAATATATTTCCAGGACTGTAGGTCAATATTTTATTATTATTACAATATGTTATTTCAGAGGATGCTGATTGTTACAAATGTATTTGGTAAGTGAGCGCCATATTGGATGCTGGTTCCCCTTGTTTAGCTAATCGCCCGCCATGGGCAAACACGTGTCCCTCCATAACCGGCATGCACTTGGACAGTGGACCTGTGTCGCCTCATCACATTAGCATAAATTAGGCCGCCATTTTTATTTGGTGGAGCAGACTATTCACGTGTTCAAATTATACACGGTCTAGTCTCAAGTAATTTTTTTTGAATACTTATAAATTTTCTTTTTCAAAACTGTTAAAAAAGAAAAATGTAAATAAGCAGTTTTGGAAGGGAAATTATAGCACAAGTTGTGCGAGATTTTGATAAGTCATAGTATAATTTTTTCACGTCGAAACGCCCCCTGGTGTTTGGCGTTGCTCTAGCCTACTTTTAGCGCCTTATTTGGGCACGGAGTAGATCATGAATATGCTAATGTGAGGCGAGACGCGGCTGCTGTTCAGTTTTAAATGTACACACCGATACATGCACGCTGGCACAGGCTCACAGCAACGAGCTGCCTGCCGCACATGTTAGCAGTAAGCGATCATACACCATACACACACCCGCCACAGACCAAATAAACGCAACCGCTACGACGACAGCCGATTTATACGTCAGTCAACGAAACGAAGCGAGCGATTGATTCAGACGTTATTAAGAACGACTCGGTGATGAACGTACCATATATATAAAAAAAGTGGAATGTTCACCGCAGAAATCATTTTTCAGCGAAATGATATACTATATCATCAATCCGCATAGACTACTGTCAGTCACGTTTTAAATTATTTTTCTAAAATAAATGTAGCTGTTTTTTATCGCAGTCACATTTAGCCAACAGTTTGAGAACGAAATTTTCTCAGGATAGTCGATTTCTGTAGAATAAAAACTTATATAAATAAAGAAATATTCGACTTGACAGTTGCGCTATTGCGTAACATTGCCAATATTTGCATGTGTTTTTCGACTTGTGTAAAAAAAAAAAATTCACCCAGGTCGATTTATATACTGTTATCATAGCTTAGCATAGCATGTCGTAATTATTTCTGGCATTTTATATACAATTTTGACCTACAGTTTTCACTAAACAATTATATATGTGTGTGAATAAGTGAAAAGAAATTATGTGTAATCTCAGTGACGAATATTCAAATATCTCAGCAACCCCTGTATCTCGCAACATGCGACATAGCATGGAGAATTTCTACAGCCTACATTTCTAAGATTCAACATATACAGACATTTTTTCATCAGGTCTAGACGGCAACGTACAACTAACCCGCGCACAACAGGTCACGGAAACAGGCTACGGAGAGTGGCGACCGCATACCCTGGCCAAAGGCCTGGGGTGTGCGCCAGCAATCTAAAGGCTAGCCACCGACATGGTGGCGAGGTGCATCACTTCAGTTCAACAGTCAATAAAGTGATGGCCAACGACAGTTTGGCATTTTTTCATATATACGACATTTTATTTCATTTAATAAACAATTTCAAATGACCGACATGTCATTTTATACACTGTTTTAAAGTAACCCGATTTGACAGGTTTGTGGCACGAGTCAGCATGGTGTGTGATTTGGGCCTACCTCTCAGCCTTAGACAGTTATAGGCGTTGCACTGGCGTCTTGTGTTGCAGATGAACCACGGTCCTGTCCACCATACAGAACAGAGCGTGGGCATGTACGCCACTCATCAGCATACAGCACAACACAGCATAGCATACGTGATTGTCTGCTTCAGCCGACATGGCTAGCAATCAGCATCAGCAGTATTCTCAACAGCGTCTACTGTACGGGGATTCCCCACATTTACTGGTACGACACAGCATGACCAGATTCAGCGATAAGCAGACATTGTTTAGCAAGTGCGAGACCGTTTACACCCCGCATTGCTGAAATCGACAATACTGATAATAATAATGGACCTTCCAGATTACAGCATCAGCTCAGCATCGACATCAGAACTTTCGTTTTTTTAGTTTTGACATTCCAGAAGACCAGAATTTTATCAGTCATTTTAATTCTACATACCTGCATTAGACTTACCGAACATTGATCATTTCAGAACCTGATTGTTTTTCATATTAGTCATCATTCAATTCAATATTGGTGAATTTTTAATTAATTCCAGATTGAATATTTTCGTACCTTATATCGCCTCCGACTTTTACGATACATCGCTACCGACTTTTACGACGATGCATAGGTCTGCTTCTGTTCATCGCACGTCCGGTGATCTGACGCAGACATGTGCGTTTTTAACTTTAATGTTTAGCCAACGCAAGAGGGCGACTTTTGCGTTTGGCGCGCCGGCAACTAGCTGGTCATGTCCCATACGTGACATTTCGTGGAACAACTAGTTCCACTGCTAATCATGTCTTTTTGCGACCAAATCGCAGAATTATTTTAAACCCTGTGGTAGGGCACGCGCCCGAATCAGGTACGTCATAGCATTACCGCATAATGCAACTCAAGGCTATCACACGGTGATACGCCAGCTGTGATCGCTCACAATAAATGCCCACAGGGCCCGAGCACGATCATACAGTATTTTACTCCTCGCGCTAACGGGGATTTGGATATTTGCATTTGAATCGACGCTACGATACAACCAATCGACCCCACGAACCGAACCGATAATGCGAACACATGTTCGATACAGTACTCGAGTACTGCCCCCTAACGATCAGCGAATGCAATAAATCGTTTTATATTTAGCATGTGTTGGACGCACCATCCACTCGTGCTCGATTCGTGCGGCTGGCACTCGCGGTTTATTATAGCGCCAAACGATAAAGACTGCGAGACCAGCCACACGCATTGCACTATTACATTTTTTCACATTGTATTGCATGTAATTTACGTAGTCATTTTGCACGAGCAATTTACGTAAACGATTTAAGTATATTTTAATTACGAGACTATTAGGCTACTACAGGCCTGGCAACATTGTGTAGAATATGTAAATTGTAATTACATTCTTCAGCAAGATATTTGCTAGATTATAATGGAAATGTTAATCGAATGAATCGGTTGGTCGCAGCTAGCAGCATATGTAATTTATTGGACAATTGGTGTTACGAGGATAGGACAATATTTTAATTACGGATGCCGCGACGACAACCACCCACGCTGTATTGACGACAACCACCCACGCTGTATTAACGATAACTACCCACGCTGTAATTTTTCACACCCTAGTTAGTTATAAGAGGTTAAGTTATATACAACCACCGCTACTTGCACGAAGCAGTCTCCTACACGTCAGTTTGGTCCTACGTGGTCACTGACCCGGGGGTAATGTAGGAACCCTACTTCGCTTGTTTACAGTGGCAGTCGTCCCGACTCTCCCGGACGCGGTGAGACTGTGGATGACTGCCTCGTTTTGGTACTTCGGTGCCGTGTGCATGGGGCCGGATCCCATGCGGCCGTAGTACTTTTCCCGCACTTACGATACAAAGAAACTGGGAGAATTAAAAAAAGAAATATATGTAGGCATTGAGAAACTTCAAACTGGATATGATGAGTTAAAAACATTAGTCGGCGCTTTACCTGCGCCTAGCACTCAAAGGGTTAATAGCCCTTTGCATGACCCCAGTGTATGTGTGATTGCCTCAAAGGTGCACTACAGTCTTACCGAGAACCTGCCAGAGAAGGTGAATAAACTCATTAGTTGTATTGGTGACGATGTTAGCTAACAGGTCGTGGTGACAGGCTGTGAAAGACTCAAACAACGCAACCCAGCATACAAGCCGCTAGTGAAAATAGCATTTGCGTCCCTAGAACAGAAAATAATGGTGCTACGAGCGAAAAATAACTTAGAGCAGCACATGGAATTTAGAAATGTCTGCAAAGGATCACGTGGAAAGACTGATCGATATAAATTTCAATACTGTATAAAAAATGATCCCGGCTGGAAACGATTATAAAGTAAGTGGCAGTAGACGCATAATAAAAAAGGAGGCCGTAAACTGCTGATACAGAAGAGCAACATGCATCACCACATGGTAGACAGGACACGGGACGCCAAAACGCTGGTCATCGATACACTGGATCACCCTCTGCAAGAAGAGGAAGAGGACGCGGCTCCCCAGCTGGCGTTGATCGTAACACTCCACCAGGTGGCAACAGGAGAGTTTGAGACCCCCACAATCCCTTAACAATAACAGTTTGAAAACAGTGCACTGGAACGTTAACGGGTGGACAAGAGACAATGAACTTATACGTACTCAAATACTTGACAAGATTAATGTCGACATAATATGTATAAACGAAACATTTCTAATTGGTCAAAATACTATATTTATAGATGGCTACACATGGTATCGGCAATTGGACATAATCGACCTACAAAACACGTCAACGCGCGCCGTGGATCAGGAGGTGTTGGACTATTTGTGAGAAATGAGTTATTTAATCACTTCAAAGTAGAAATCAAAGACAAATCTATATTCGGTATTTTATTATTACAATTCACGCACCTTGTTTCTGAGTATACAATTGCTGTTGTGTCATGTTATTTACCTCCTGTCAGTTCACCGTGGGGACGGGACAGTATTTCGTTTTTTGGTCACCTTTTAAGCATTTTATATACGTTAGACTCTGACTATGTAGTTATTGCTGGCGACCTAAACGCACGAATCGTTGGACTGCAAGACTTCATCCCGGATGTGGATAATATAAGTAACAGAGTTAACATAGATGACACTAAAAGTGGACACTACAAAGAGATGATTGATTTTATATTAGATAGTAAATTTTGTGGAGTATGATAACTATACCTGTGTACCCAGCAGAGGCTCGTCTGTTGTTGACTACATGCTAGTGCCTCATTCTACTCTGGAAAAATGTGATTAGTTCAAAGTACATTTAGTAAGAGACTTGATTGACCCCACAATTAATACTGTAGAAAGTCTGCCTGATAACTCTGTTCCGGAACTTTGTATAAAAATAGGTTTTACGCAGATATGATAACTAGCGATACTGATATATGTTTTTATGTAAGTGACAGCGATAAATCTTGTAAACAAACACGTAGAAAATATGATGTTAAAAATATGCCTAATAACTTTCTATCGAGTGTTAACATCTAAAGAAGCACAGACAGAAATAGATTATCTGTATGATTCTGTATGCGATGTCTACTATGCTGAAATGAATGCATTACTCAATTATAAAGATGTTGGTCCGGCGTCCCATAAAAGAGGTAGATATTCTGCTAAACCATTTTGGACAAACGAACTATCTGTATTATGGGAAAATGTTAAAGAATCTGAAAAAATATTTATTCAATACAATGAAATATAGAAAATCTGAACTCGAATAGGCCTACAGAATTCTGGGAAGAGGTTAATAAATTGGGGCCCACTAAAAAGGACAACATACCACTTGAAGTATATAATGAGCAAAACGAGATCTTAAATGATATACCATCAGTGCTTGGAAAATGGTTTATATAATTTTGAATCAAAAGATGCTGGTTTCAATAAAACATTTTATAACGATATTCTCTTGAGGAAACAAAATTTACAGAATCGGGTCTCTCGAACAAATGTATTAAACAAAGAGTTCACTAACATCGAAATAACCAAAGTACTTACAAAATCTAAATTGAAAAAAGCTGTCGGACCTGATAATCTACCAAACGAGGTTTTGAAATGGCCGCAATCAGTTGCTCTTTTAACTACTTTTTTCAATAGAATTTTACAAACGGGATTTACACCGAAAATATGGCAACAAGCAATTATTAAACCTATTCCAAAAAGTTCTATGCCAGATCCTCGAACACCTGAGCATTATCGTGGTATTACTGTCCACTATATTAAAGCTATTCACTAGTATCAGTGTACCAACTCAGTGTACCAACTCTAAATATTTGTTACAATAGAAAATTACTTCCCATCCCAAAATCTCAACCATCTTTAAAGCTAGCCATCCTGTTGCTGCTTGCTGGTGACGTAAGCCTAAACCCTGGGCCTAGCACCTGCAGTACCGACAGGGTGAGATTAGCAACATTAAATGCAAGATCAATGAAAAATAAAGCAGCCTCATTAGCAGATATGGTAAGCAGTAAAAAAATTGACATTCTCGCTATCACAGAGACATGGTTAAAACCGTCTGACACTCTTTCATGCCTATCTGACCTTACTCCCCCAGGATTTTCTCTTTTACATAAACCTAGAAGTCATGGAAGAGGGGGTGGGGTAGGTTTTCTTATCTCAAATGAATTCAAGGTAACAGACTACACCATTCCATCTTTTTCAACATTTGAATGCATATGTTTGAAAGTTTCTGGCAGTTCATTTGAAGGTTTAGTACTTTGTATGTACCATTCTGAACCTTCGCATTCTGACACTTTTTACCAGGAATTCCAGGAATTGTTGGAATTACTCATACCTCTAGCAACTGAGTTTTATATACTCGGTGATTTCAATCTTCATCTTGACAAAAACAAAGTCCCACTACTACTAAATTTTGCGATATTCTTGAATCTTTTGATCTCGAGCAACATGTAAATTTTCCGACACACATACATGGACACTGGCTTGACTTACTTATCACTAGGATGTCCTGCCCAGCAGTTAGATCCGTCTTAGCCTGTGATGGGCTTTCCGATCATTTTTTAGTTCTTTCGGAACTGGAATTTCCTAGACCAAAGTGTGTTAAAAAGAAAATTTCTTTTAGGCGGATTAACAAAATTGATCTTGATAATCTAAAAAATGACATTTTGAACTCAGATTTAAAAACTAAACCTGAGAAAGAACTTCCAAAACTCTGTAAACAATATGATACCATTCTGCAAACTATTTTAAGCAAACATGCTCCACTACTCACTAAAACTGTTTCGGAAAGACCCCCTACCCCTTGGATGACACAAGAAATATTAAAAGCAAAAGTTCGACGACGTCGCTTGGAAAGAGTTTGGCGCAGAACCCGTTACAGACACGATAGATCACGTTACAGAGTTCAGTGCAATCTGTGCAATAGAATTATGGAGAAAGCAAAAGCAAATTTTTATGCTAACATCATATTAGAAAATTCTGAAGATCCAAAGAAGCTCTGGAAATCTATAAACAACAGCCTTCATAGATTTTCTGCTCCATCTTTGCCTGCGAATTTATCACTCAAGACAATTTGTGAAAAATTCTCAAACTTTTTTGTTGATAAAATTACTATTATTCGCTCAAAATTTCCAGACGATAATGAACTCCGAAACGTGCATCCCTCGTACGACATAAATTTTTTAATGAATACTTCGACTTTGGCAACAGAAGCAGAGATCAAGAAATTAATCATGAAATCAAAAAGTACCGCAAGTGATCTCGATCCATTTCCTACTAGCTTGCTGAAGGATTGTCTCGACGTCCTAATTGAACCAATCACTAGTATCATCAATAAATCTCTCCAAGAGGGTGTTTTTCCGGACCAGTTCAAAAAAGCATATATTAGACCTCTGTTAAAAAAAACAACTCTAGATAAAAAATGAACTAAAAAATTACCGTCCAGTTTCAAACCTCAGTTTTATATCAAAGATATTGGAGAAAGTTGTCGCATCTCGCCTACTTTCCCACATGGAATCAAATTCGATGTCCAATAATTTGCAATCAGCATACAAGAAATTCCACTCCACTGAATCAGCTCTTTTAAAGGTCGAAAACGATGTTTTACTCAATATGGAGATGGGCAGAGTGACAGCACTCACCCTCCTTGACCTATTGGCTGCTTTTGACACAATTGACCACCTCACGCTAATCAGCCGCTTGTCATCGTGGTATGGAATTTCTGGTACAGCTCTTGACTGGTTTACATCGTACTTGAGCAACCGATGTCAACAGGTGAACATTCACGATTATATTTCCGAAGCAGTTTATATATCTTTTGGTGTACCCCAGAGCTCTCTCCTTGGACCTATACTTTTTACCCTATATACTGCTCCCCTCAGTCACGTCATCGCTGAGCATGATGTAGAACACCATCTCTATGCCGATGACACACAAATTTATATATCTCTATCCGGTTCTGAAGCTTCAGAATCCCTAACTGATTTGAAATCCTGTGTTACTGATGTTTTCACCTGGATGACAAATTCGAAGCTAAAGCTAAATCCGAGTAAAACCGAGTTTATCATCATCGGTTCTAAAAAACAAAGAGAAAAGTTCAAAGATCTATTCCCTATATTATTACTTGACCATGACACACTTCCTAAAGCATTCGTCAGAAATTTGGGATTCATTTTTGATTGTGATTTTAACTTCAAACGACAAATCTCTCAGACTTGCAAAATATGCTTCTATCACATCTGTGACTTTCGGCGTATTAGGAAGTACCTTAGCCCTGAAGCTGCAAAATATGTTGCATGTGCTCTAGTCACTAGTCATCTTGACTATTGCAAATCCCTTTTGTACAGTCTTCCTGACCGGGACATTGAAAGATTGCAGAGGGTACAAAATTGTCTGGCACGTGTAGTCTGTAAAGCTTCTCGTTTTAGCAGATTTAAGCCTCTCCTAAATTTTCTTCATTGGCTACCAGTAAAATACCGCATACGCTTTATAAACTCTGTACCACCACTTTTAAAGCCTTCCTTTTTTCACCAACCTACATATCTCTTTAATTATTTAGTACCACTTCAAAATTCAAGACTGCTTAGATCATCCAACACAAATATGTTAGATGTTCCACGTTTTCGAACAAAATGGGGCTCAAGGGCTTTTGCAGTTGCAGCTCCCTCCACCTGGAATTCACTGTCGGTTAATTTGAGAACTGCGAGTACAGTCACCTCATTTAAAAAAATGCTGAAGACTTTTCTTTTCGATTCGGCTTTCCCCCCCCCCCCCCTAATTCCTCGCCCAGTTGACGACTTACGCTTTGACTCTCGACATTGAGCTGGTTTCGATATGGATTCTGCGCCTCTGAGCTCGCATCTCCGAGGATTTAGGCGCTATAGAAGTTACCTAATTGAATTGAATAATAAACAATAGACTAACTAGATATTTGGAGGATAATAATTTGTATGCTGATGAGCAAAATGGTTTTCGCGGTGACAGAAATTGTATTGATCATATTTTTAGCCTTACATCAATAATAAAAAATAGGAAAAATAGAGGTCTCTCAACATATATAGCCTATATAGATGCCGAGAAGGCGTTTGACCGAGTTGATCGTGAGTTGCTACTATACAAGTTATTAAATATTGGAATAGGTGGTAGGATGTACGATATTATAAAAAATATATATACAGGAACAACTTAGTGTGTAAATGTCAATGGTTTTATGACCAAATATTTTCAGTCCAAAAACAGAGTAAGACAAGGTGACTGTTTGTCTCCTACGCTTTTTGAAATTTTTATTAATGATATTGCTGAAGTAACAAACAACTGTGGTGCGGGTATACCAATAAATGTGGGATCGGTTAGTATTTTAATGTATGCAGATGATTTTGCTCTAATTAGTGAAACTCCTGACGGTCTTCAAAAACAGCTAGATGCCCTTCATAAATGGTGTACTGATTGGCGAATGAAAATAAATGTAAAAAAATCACAAGTCGTCCACTACAGGAAAAATAATACACCAGCTACCACTTTTAATTTTCTCATAGGCAGCTCAAGTATTAAAATTGTAAAGGCATATAAATATCTGGGAGTTTATCTAGATGAGTTCATCGATTTTAAATTAGCTGTTGAAACTCTATCTAAAGCAGCTAGTAGAGCTCTCGGCTCAATTTTAAATAAATACTACAAACTAGGAGGATTAGGTTAATATACCTACACGAAAATGTTTATGTCCGGAGTAGCCCCTATCCTAGACTACAGTTCAGCCGTCTGGGGGTACCCTGAAATACCTAAAATAGACACAGTACAATATCGTGCCATGCGCATTTTTTTAGGGGTCCATAAACATGCGCCGAATTTGACAGTAGCTGGTGACATGGGATGGACCACTGGCAGAGTTAGATGCCACATAGAAATGATACGCCTGTGGCATAGACTAATTAAAATGGCTGAAACTCGGTTAACTCACAAAATTTTTCTATGGGATAAATCTATATTGAGAAATAATTGGTCACAAAATATTAAACATCTATTCACTACTTTACAGCAGCCTGATGCATTTGACAACCTTCAAATTTCAACATAAATTCGGCGTGGGCACTTTTTCATGACAAATTCTGTAATACCTGGCATAAAGATATTCAACTAAAACCCAAACTTAGGACATATAAATTATTCAAAACCAATTTCGACCCCGAACCATATGTTTTGGAAGTTAGGAATAAAATGATACAATCCACCTTTTCAAAATTAAGATGTGGTATTTTGCCACTACAAATAAAAGTTTTACGGTGGCAGGGTGTGCCTGCTGACAGGAGATTTTGTGTACTGTGCAAAGACAGAGTCGAAGATGAAGCACATTTCCTTTTTGATTGTCCAAATTATACTGAATTAAGACGTGAATTTATTAACACGATTTTTACCATCGAAGAACTCTCCACCAAAAAAAAAATTCATCATAATGATGCAAAAAGAAAACATAAAAATATCCAGTCAGTAGGCCTACGCACACCACTGCTTAAACAAAAGATAACGTTCCGTGTACGATTATGTTTAGTTTAGTTTTGTTGTACACTTAGTTTTTAGTTTAGTTATTATTCGAAATATTGGTATTGGTATTAGTAAACTTACATTTATTATTATTTAATTTAATATTATTATTATTATTATTTGATATGTATAATTACTTTCGTCATGTAGCACAGCATTATTATTATTTTTCGCACTGTTCGATAGTCATTGTTATTATTCCATTTTTCTTTCATTTATTCACTTATTCATTCACACGGATATATATTATTATTATCAGTATGTAATGATCAGCTGACTTTAATTTATCTTATTTTTGTTTGCTTGTTTGTTTGTTTATTTGTTAAAAAATATACAGTATAATTACTTGTGACATGTAAGCCCAAGGGGGCTGGGGGTATCAACTATGTATACCTATGTCAATAAATATTTTCTCTCTCTCTCTCTCTATAACGTACATCTGTATCACAACAGCATGGCCGCAACGTCACTTTTTCGTGAATTGAATAAGAGAGACACGATAGCCCATAATACTGCAAATCTTGTATGTGGACATTTGATTTTTTATAATCAAGTAAGATATACCGCTGGGAAAGTCACAAAAATATATTTTCACACGATATGCAACCGTCCCGCCTTGTCGAGTTTAAAATAAAACGTGCTTTAATTAAAAATATGTATAGAATAGATGTTCCATAACTGCCCAGTGAACACAAAACATTTGTAGGCCTATAACATTTGTACAACTTTGACATTTGTGCAACATTGTAGGCCTACAAATGTTATACATACATATAGCCTATATAGGCCTATGTAACACGTACACTCAATAACCTACCGGTATAAGTTGAATAAGACTAGTAGCTGAATACTGTTTTTTTTCATGAATTTATATCTCATGCTCAACATCACTAAAATTGGGGTTATTTGGTAGGCCACTTAACAAGTACTGGTAGGCTTAACACAATATAACTGCACATAGCAAGACTGTGATCACGCGACCACAGAAACCATGCAACACGGCCATTATTGTTATTTATCACTCTCTTCACAGTATAGAGTCTACATGGTATACTCGAGGTAACATAATTATATTATACTCATGTTTCCAAGCAATATCATACCTAAAGGTGTGTTCAGCTCTGGAAACCTAAAATCACATGCTAAAATAAATTATCGTTTCTCCCTTTCTCTATTAAACCCTTGAAGTGCTGGAATATTTATATGCAAAATAAGAGATCACGGGGGTTTTTACTTTGAAACCATTTTAAATGTCTTAGTTTAGAGGTCTTTCTGCTTCATTTCCATAAAGGGTCTACGGCCATTATACTTTTTATTTTTTTCCAGTGCCGGGCTAGACTTCAGACGTCAGAATTTGAGGCATGGCACAACACTTATAGTATCAAGACGAACCGTGTCTGTAGAGCATGAAATGTTGATTCATCATATCAGACACTCACTGGCAACTAAAGCCGAGTTCACACAGGATGCCAACGATTTATCTTTAGGATTTTGTGCGGTACCGATTCAACATATTTATTAGGATTTCCAAATAGCAGTAGTATGTAGCAATTTATATGTTTCCGTGGTGTCGTCAATATGCCATTTCCCTACCAAAATCAACGCCAGCGACTATTCTGTCTTAGTGAAAGCCTACTGTTCTACTATATATACTGTATATAAAGTATATCCTTTGTATAATAATTTGTACATTTTGATGTAGAAATAATTAATTATTCTGAGACAACAGATTATTCCTGGTTGTAAGCCCATAAATAATATTTTATCCGTTGCGTGATTTCAACGTACTCGGAGAATTAAAGTTTGCAGATAACATTTACACAAGCTAAGCCTACATGTACATGTAATGAACACGAGGGATATATCAGAATATTTGCACTGCTCATATGCTTAATTATCAGTTAATTTATATATTGTTGATAATGCTAGGCAAATAGATGGACTATATATGTTCTAAAACCAATCCTGACAGTGGGCGTCCCTCATGTATGCGTATGTAACATCTTACCCTCATAATTATACCATATTTTATTCAGCTGATGATTTCTTTTGAAAGCTAATTTTACACTACAAAAACTATACTAGTAGAAGGGTATACACTTTGCGTACATATTAACATAATCTGCCCCCCACCCCCTCTCCTTGATTGTGATTGGTGGAGCCTCCCTTGGGACATGCCCCTTTTGACCACCCCCTCCCCTTGATTATGATTGGTGGAGCCTCCCTTGGGACACGCCCCTTTTGTATGACTCATCACGGTCCCCCACCCCTTCTTGGAAAGGGTGACTCATCACGCCCCCCCTCCCCTTGGGTCCGCAGGGGATTTCCCTCCCCCCGAAAAGGATGACTCATCCTCAGATGATGAATTGGCGTCATGACGCCAAGTGCTTTATTTTGATTGGGTGGTTCAAAATAATAATGAGCATCTCTGCATAATGACAACATATTTTAAATTTAGTGTCATTGGGTTGATGATTCTAGGGTGATAAATGGGCGTCATGTTTTGAGGCTGGGAACATTAATGTGCATGATTAAATGCACATCATTGTCATATTATATGAAATTAACTTTATTTTCAATATTAAACAAACATTAATCAATATATAAATATATCACTATATCAATTTATCAATTTATCACTATATCAATTTATCACTATATCACTATATCACTATATCAATATATCAATATGTCAATATATCAATATATCACTATATCAATATATCAATATTATCCTATGCAATAAACAAGGGTATTTTTGTAGAATTGTTTTATTTCTTCAGTATGCACACATTTCAGTAGCTGATTCAAAATATTATTGAGTGTCTTTGAATATTGGCACCATATTTTAAATTTAGTGTCATCAGGATGATGACTCATTCTAGGGTGATAAATGACCCTTATGTTTGAGGTCCCCCTCCCCCTGAAAAGGATGACTCATCATTGCCCCTCTCCTTGGGTGATAAATGAGCACTATGTTTTGACACTGGGAGCATCAATGTACATGATTCATGAGCATCAGAATGATGACTCATCCTCAGATGATGTATGGGCGTCATGAAGCGGGTGCCCCTCCCCCAGAAAATGATGACTCATCATTGCCCCCTCTCCATGGGTGATTAATGAGTGTCATGTTTTGACACTGGGAACATCAATGTACAATGAGCGTCAGAATGATGACTCATCCTCAGATGATGTATGGGCGTCATGTCACGACATCAATTAGTTTATTTTATATGGATGGATCACACTGCAGAATCAAAAAGACGCCTATTGGTGCAAAGTTAACGCTTCTTGGCGAAGGATGAACACTTCTCGGCGCAAAATGTCAATTTAGAGCACTGAAGGCTCACAAAAAATGTAAAAAAAGACATAAAGTTCAATTACTTAGTGTAATGGCCCCATCCACGGAACACTGGATTGTATAAGGACAACGCTGGTGTTTATTTTACTCGCATAGTGACTGTAGTTTGTTCAGACGAATGAAAACAGTTGGCTACCCATCGTGATATTCCGGACTTTTCAAACCCATTTTTGCTGGTAAGTAGCTATATGAACGTCATAATATAATCGAATGGTAGAGATTAGAGTACAGACTGTACAACTAAACAACTGGAGAGCAAACTGGTAGCTTTATTTTGTAATTATTCGCCAAAACTAAAGTTCTTGTCTGGTTGAACGCATATTGGAGCAATGTGCACACGCCTATCGGTGCAAATGAGATTTACCGAAATAGAAAACAAGTTTTTTTCAAATATTTTTCAGTGGCGGATCCACGTTCTGGATGAAGAGGGAAACGCAGGGGGGTTCTCCCCCCCCCCCAAGATGTTTTTGTTTTTTACAGTATTGGAACTCATTCCAATAATGTTTTAATATGGTTCACAAAACGGATGCTGAGCACTGTTTTTTGTGTGTCCATATAATGTGTGTCCCAAATGACTATCACTCACATCTTCTGAAATAAGGCAAAACGCATAGGTTCAATTTTCTGTCATTCCATAGCCTACAGTAGGCACACGAAACGTTGTTTCTGGATAAGCATAAATATCTGTATTTGCTGAGTTATTAGGATTTCCGTCGTCAATTTTACGACAGTTAGGGGTTTCGAAGTTTTGGGCTGTGTGTTGGGCTATTGATTTATACCCTGTAGATAGCCAGTAGATTTCACTGAGAACAATGCCTACCTTTGGATGAAACTAGGCCAATATACTCTTAAGAAACCACCACAATGAGAGTTTAAAACTAGGGAAAGCTAGCAGATGTTCTATTTTCCAAAGCAAATATATCATGATATCGATACAATTTTTGCAATGATATATATTGCCTTTTAAAATCTAACCATGGGTCTCAATAGCATCTGACACCACAACCACAAGCATGGTAAAAAAATTCTTAATGAGGCTGACCTACATCTATGGCAAACCATTGGACGATATAGCCTTCCTTGACCAATCACGCACACGTTATCTGGGTCAATCACATCGATAGAGAGATAGACCAATAAACAATTCGCAGTGATCCAGTAGTGTTTAAATGCTGGGCCAACGGCGCGTCAGTGTCCTATTTCTGATAGGGTCCGCTTCTGGCAACCACGTGATAACGAAATGCCGTGTGGAACAAAAATGCAGTATCTGCTGACTTTACAAGTAAGTAAATACTGCCTTTGCAGAGGAGATAACGTTGGGATAGTGAACCTCCCAGCGTATATACCTGTATACAGACAGGTCTGTGGTAGACCTATCATCCTGTACACACTGTCATGCCTCCTGTCACAGCACAGAGCCGCATCTCCTGTTGGCGTACACACTCTGACATGACTAAGCTACTGACTGTGGATTAAATCTTTTTATTTCTAAATATCTAAGGATTAAAAATGACATATTTGTTCTTTTCAGCTAAAACTAGCCCAGATTGATACATTATATAATTCTCTAGCTAGAAAATTGAGCAAATGACAATTTATTTCCCAGCAAGCATAAATCAATCACTGGATGTTGTTGTATGGTAATTATGTTATTGCTTATTCTGAGTGATGGCGATGATCCGATGCTGGCTCAGAGTTGTACCAGCGTTGCTGACTGTGGTCCAGCTTTGAACCTGCATTGTCTCGTGGTCGCTGTGTGGTGTATACACATTAAATGATTTAAAGCCGACCTGAGACCGGTAATTTGGATCCAGGGTCGGTAATTGACACCCTAGCAACGGTCCAGTGGGACGATGATCGTCCAGAACTGAAAAGAAGCCTAAACTGCAAACTTTCAGCGGACCAATCTCAAGTGTCTCAGAATACAATCATACTAGTAACTAGCCATTTTTTTCAAAATGTTCTGGGGGTAGGCCTGTACCCAGGGGTAGAAATACACTCTCACCCGTGGCGAGGGAAGTAATGGCAGTATAGTAGGCTAATGGCGTGAGAATCGCCATTTTGGCGATATATAGGCCTAACATTGATTAGCTGATTAGTTTTAGATTTGTTTTAAATCACCGATCGCCCGCTCATTACCAGTCAGTCTTTTTAGAGTTTCTTAAAGAAAAGTCTATATTCCCAAGCCGACAAAATATCACAGTAAAAGATTATTCACATCAGCGCTGCCACTATATCAATATTGAACCGCCTGGCATGCGTTTAGTGCCGGTTTAACCTAAGTAGTGCCGCCAGTAGGCCTATGTGACCATTACGGACCACGCTGTCAAATTGTGAGATGTTTATCGCTGGATTTAATAGTTTCACAGGAGTATTCAGCGTTGTTAGAAGAGTAGGAAGTTTCAGCATTCAATGATCCAAAACATGCCAACAACGTTTAATTGCAGTAGGCCTATGACAGAAAACGAGCTGCTGATTCCAAAATGTATGAAATGCTGCTAATCATTTTATTAAACCAAATATTGGACTCCTAAATCGTCGGAATATCCGATTGAGTACCATCGCCATTATATTTTGGCAGAGATATAATATTCAAAAGCCATATATTTGCCATATAAAAAAGATCAGGGTTAATTATAAAATAATTATAAAAATTAAAATAAGTAAGCAGGGGCGGATCCAAGGGGGGTGGTTTGGTCGAAAAAATATAATCTTATTTAGGGGTTTCCTTATGAATTGGCTCCACACTCACTGAGGGACAAGCAGTACCCAATATGTCTTAGATTGCAGGCGAAAGCCTTTGAAAATCGAAGACCCCGCGCTGCAATGAAATATTCCTTTGTTTTAACCTCCCCCCGTCAGTGAAAAGCTAGATCCGCCCCTGACTAACAAGGCCTAATCCTACAATGGTTTGTGCTAACTAGCCAGGACTGTGGAACCCAACAAACATTAGGTTTACTGTTGAGCCAACGTCGTAGACGATAGGCTATCGGCGAACCAACGTATGGCCAGCGTCTCAATTTTGCTGAGTAGTGAAAGTGTTAAGGTCATAATGCCTATGCGTAATGAGAAGATTTAGACCAAATGTAGGCCTATAGCCTTGTTAACCTCATCCTCGTCTCCCCATCTCCCAATGCTTAACATGTGTACTACATGTGCACTCGTGTGACCCTGTAGACCCTATAGTAGGGGAGAACACCCTTAAGCGCACCCCCTAACTAAAAAGGGGGGAATATCTTTATAACATGATTGACACAACATGACCACATTGGCAGTTGGTCCGGATTCTGATAAAATATAATTCCTATTTTTTTCTGTATGATAAAGCCATTTCTACTCCTTTTATTTGAAAAAAACACTTTTTCAGCAAAGGGGGCGCTTTGGGTGCACTGTGCACAAAGCGCACCCCCAGTGTTCTTAAAGGGCACCCCCTAATGGACAGGGCGGTGCGCTTTAGGACAAGCTCATATCCTAAAAGAGACAGATGCTCCCAAAGCGCACCAGGGGGGTGCGCTTTGGCAGCAAGTTGGGGGTGCGCTTTGAGCACACTGGACATTATTTATTAAAATGATTTTTGAATCGCAGTGTTGACTCACGTTGACTGATTGTTAGCTCTAGCTAATCAAGAAAAGGCCAATCTACATTGTGTTTTTTCAATTTTTTCGTTATCTATAATACTCTTTAAGTAATCACACAATATCTACACTCACAAAATTATAAGAAAAAGAGTGATTTCAACTGTTATTCTCTTGCGTCCTACTCGCGTGTGTAGCGTCCTTGCTATTAAGTGCCCAAGTTCAAGGACACACTACTTTATTATCTTCTCCAATTATGATGTCAATATGACGTCACTTTCACAGAAATATTAAGAAAAAAGCTAAAAGGTGCGCTTAGGGAACAGAGTGCGCTTTAGGGTGTTCTCCCCTACACTTGGGTGACACAATAAGCAGGGGGTAAGTATAGTCCAATCGTGGCTGAGACAAAACTTGAAATTGAAGGTTTCAGCCACAGATGGCTTACAATAAAAGATGTGTTAACCTACTTTCCATTTTGCCTTCATAATTATGAAAGACTAAAATTGGCCTTGATTAATCAGTTCGATAATAGGACTGGTTGGTTAGATTCAGTGACATTACAGCTAGGCCCTACATCCCATGCTCAGCTCATATGTTATAAACAACTTTAAAAAATAATGTAGGCCTACTGTATCTTGAGTTGAAGTCGAGATCGCTCTCAGTCCCCGCCATATATGTTAAAAAACTTTCATTTTCTTGGATAAAAGGTGCACAACAATCCATGCTCCACGCCTTTACGGTGTAGTAAATCGCAGGTCTGGACTAATATCAGACCACCATGCCTCGTGTACAACTAGGTCTACCTATCAACAGATCAATGACAGAACAGTGATAGGCCCAGTAGACTATGTAGTAAGAATAATAACTTACTAACTAAAAAGAGTGTTGTTCGGAAACGAACACGAAAGCAGCCCTCCGTTATCGCGAGTCGGCCATTTTAAATTTGATATAGATCAGCAGACTTTCTCAAGTTTTATTTTATATTGCCGCTTTAGCTAATTGTGCAAGATTTTCAAGATAATTAGAAAAAAAACATTTAAAATTACCGCCAGTTTGCTATTTTGGATTTTATTTCTGCGAAATTTGTCATGGGTTATCCTTGTGTGAGTCATCACATATTGTTCTATATGCATGGTCCAGCTTTTTTGCTTTGGTTTTGAGTTACGTAAATATCACAAAATTTCTCAAATTCAAAAGGGCCGCTAAACGGACACTTTTTCCTGAAACGAGCTTAAGAGTATTTCTTTGTTAGTGGCCCTAGTAATTAAAGGGTCGACTATATGGGAATTAAAATGTAACCAAAAATTATTCGGTGGTATGTGATGGAGCAGATGTTATTAGATCAGCTATCATGCAAGATTTCCGAGATAATGAGGAAAAAAAATTGAAATGGCCGACTGGCGGCCATTTTGGATTTTATTAGTGCGAAATTTGTCATTGGTTATCATTGTGTGAGCCCTTCCATTTTGTTTTATATTCATAGTCCAGCTATTTTGCATTTTTTTGAGTCACCTAAATAGCACAAATTACTCAAATTCAAAATGGCTGCTCAACGGCCATTTTTAATTTTTTGCTCCCAAAAGTTAATCAGATCATTGGCTGACATAGCTGAGCATATTTGCCAAATTAAAAGAAGATCTGATGGAAACTGTTTCCTGAAACGCGCTAACGAGCATTTCTTCGCTTGTGGCCATAGTAATTAAAGGGCTAATGCTATGAGGATCAAAATATCACCAAAACAATTTGCCAGTGGTATGGGATGGCTATGTGAAGTATAGATAGATTATATTGATAGATTTGTAGCTATCTTGAAAACAAATAACTGCGCCGGCGGCGGAGGCTGCTTAATTATTAACACACATTTTGTTAGGCTATAGTCTAGACTATCAGGTTATATTATAAATATCATTTAAATGTAATAATCCCAGCCGTAGGCTATACAGCTATGTTCCAAGTTTTATGAAGCCGCTTCTAATGGTTGCTTATGAGGGTCTACTTGAAATATTACATTACGATTTTTGTTAAATAAACTCATGTTCCAGGGGTATGGGTTTGTGGGGAATTTGAACAAAGAAGAGTTCGAACTATTTTCGTCGAAATATTTTACGGGAGATTTATGCCCATACATATGTGCACAAAGGTGGCCTAAAGCCCGATTCATTTCCCTTATGGGCATAACCCAAACATGGGGTGAACAGAAACAAACAAGTGTATTTAAAACAAACAACTGAACATTTCCCACAAAAATATGGAATCTTCATAATAAAATAGAATAGGATGAATAGGAACGGTGGGGTGACTAGAAACGAGCAACAGAAAGAATGGAAGCTGCTAACAAGGCTTTAAAACGTAACTGCGCCGATTTGTTATGCATTGTTTCAACGGACCGGTTTGTAGTGGCGCAGTATCTTGGTGGTGCGCCACAGCAATGCATTCATATTCACCCCGTTTTTCATCGAAAAATATCACCTGAAACACAAACAAGTTGCCTTTTTGAGGGATTAGTGTCAGGGAGCCACACATTTTCACAATAAATACCCGGCAAGATACTAGTTTTCAAATCTTTCTTTTGTAGTTATCTAGTGTAGGCCTATAGTATCCCGAGATATGGAAAAGTGATGTTTGTCAAAATGTAAGACTTGCAGACGATGTCAAAACGTGATTAGTCACCAAACCATAGTTTCAGAATGCATTATACTATTAACAAAGCGTCTTGTTACAAGCAGGCTACCTAAGTTATGTGAGTTCCATATTGATATTTTTAATACTACGGTAGGCCTAATATAATCAGGATAAATCAGCGCTCGACTGCCTGAAACATAATATTAAAATCCACGATATTGTTTCTGAGAGTGCAAATGTCATATAGAATTCAATGTTGACTCATAAAATGTCATTTCATAACAGTTTAACTTCACATTTAGTCCGTAATAACAGATGCTGTGTGCGAAACAGAGTCTGTAATCATTGCCATTCGTAAAGTTGTGCCCCAAAAATCCGGCGCGCGAACGATCGATTGCGCAATGAATTCAGGCGTCATTGTTTCATCAATGATTTTCATTTTACAATGACATATTTACATCTTATTCGAATAATGCCTTTACGTGGGGATTTAGACGCCAGTCTTTATCACTGAATTTATCATTTGAACAGGGTAACCCTGGCATTTTTCATGAAATTGTTGATCTCAGTGCGTACACTGGCTACCAGCATACAGCCATACACAAGCTTTTGCTAGGCTCTCCAGATCTGAAACTAACCCATGCGAACCTTGCGTCAAACGCGTACTACGTTACATTATGATCTTAAAGCAACACAATCAGGACAAAATCATCATTTTTATTTTGGCTTCTTGATATGTCCATAATATGTCAACATGTACATAGACTAGAATTGCGTAAGTCTTTTACATTTTGTTTTGCTCGAGAAATAAGGAGGAGATTTAATTTCGGACTTGCATGTTCAAAATAAGAAATACAAAAATAAGTGATAACTGTGGCTTTCGGCACACTTGCTAGGTTGCCACAGCAAACCAAAAATTTAAAAGATCTCCACAATTCTAATAAATGTTCAAATATTATTATGGACATATAAAGCGAAAATAAAATGTTGGCTTTTGGATGATTTTTGGCTTGCTTGTGTCACTTTAACATGTCACGATATGTCCTTTTATGGCCAAGATATTGTACTAAAATGGTTTGATATTACAATGAAATACCAGGATATGAAATTTTAATGTCAGGATATGACATTTTAATGTCAAGATATGACATTCAAATGTAAGGATATCACATTTGACTGTCAGGATATGATATTATAAAGTCAATATGTGGAATTATAATGTCAGGTTATGGCCCTTTAACGGCTCGATATGGCAATATTATCTCATGAGATTACACTATATAGTCAGGATATGGCATTATAATATCAGGATATGCCACTTTATATCATAATATAGCCTTATATCATTAGATTATACAATTTTTATATCAGTTGTATACCAAGCTATAACATTATAATAATTATTGTCCTAATGTGGTATTATAATGTCAGTATATAGCATTATAATATCAGTAGCATGGTACATGGTAGCTTTATGCACAATATGGCCTTATAATAAAAGGATGTTATGATATCACGATTTGGCATATTAATGTGAGAATATAGCATTGGTAAATCATGATATGGCAGTATAACATCACTCTGTGGCGTTTTTTGTCAAGAAATGACATTTTTATGTCAGGATGTGGCATTATATTGTCATCATATGACATTATATGGCAGTTTATGGTCAGGGGACATCATTTGAATGTAAATATATGCAATTTTAATGTCACGATATCACATTTGACTGTCTAATAGACAGTGTCTATGATATTATAAAGTCAAGTATGTGGAATTATAATGTCAGGTTATATGGCCTTTTAACGTTTCGATATGGCAATAATATTTCAGGAGATTGCACTATATAGTCAGATATGGCATTTTAATATCAGGATATACCACTTTAATGTTATAATATAGCCTTATATCATTAGGCCATACCATTTTTATATCATTTTATTACAAGCTATGACATTATATTTTCATAATGTGGTAGATCAGTATATAGCATTATAATATCAGTAGCTATGGTAGCTTAATTGCACAATATGGCCTCATAATAGAAGGATGTGGCATTATAATATCACGACCTGGCATGTTAGTGTGCCAATATAGCATTGTAATATAAGGACATGGCAGTATGGCGTCATCGTGTGGCATTTGTCGTCAAGAAATGACATTTTTATGTCAGGATGTGGGTCAGTGTATGGTCAGGAGACGAATTTTTTAAGTAAAGTAATTTGTATTAATGATATGACATTATAATGTCATGATTTTGCATGATAATGTAAAGATATGCATGTTTGGCATCATTAAATGTCATTTTAATATCTGGATATGACACAATATGCACTAGTCAGAATATGCACTATAAAGTCAAGATATAACAGTTTACCGTCATTATTATATCACTGTGCATGGCACTATGACTATGTTGAGACCAGGATGTGTATTACAATGTCGGGATGCGGCAGTATAATGTAAGAATATGACATTTTATTGTCAGAATATGGCGGTATATCGTTAGGACATGGTATTATGTGACTCATCACTTTAAAATGTGAGGAGTCAGGCTGTGCTAACAACAGTTTAAATTCGTAAAACACTGCAATTGATATGTTGATGCCTAACGACCTTTAACGACATGTTATATGTGTGTCACAATACACCTTTCCCTATAGCAACACGCCACACAGTGACTAAAAACTGAACTATCTAGTTGGGAGTCCTGCTTATGCGCAAAATCGTGCAAACAGTGTATAACATGCATGGTAACTCATTTTTACTAATAAATAACAATATTCTGGTTAGGGACCTCTACTGTGTCACAATAAATCGGTAAGATAAATACAATATGTTAATTTACCCCATCCCATGTTAATGCATCCGCTTTAAGGCCTATTTCAAACGTATAACCATACTAATATCATGTTCTAAGGGAATCCTTGGACATTAATACTATTGGAAATACTGTACGGTTTCTGAATTTAATGGTATTTGTGAGCGAATCCACTCAAACTGATAATGTGAAAAATATGACCTAGAATGGTGACCACATAACAAGCAACACATGGTTTCCAGCCCTACCACCCATGTGGTTTTGTTTTGAGAGACATCACACGTGACAGAATAACTTTGTTAGAGCGTGTGGTTGATCCCCGCGTATCGATATCTTCAGCATCAATCTAATCTATACAAAATTGCAATTATACTTTAACCCTTTGTGCACTCTTGTCCAATTTGCTGTAATTCCAGGTGAATGACACATGGTTTTTTTGGGCGGTTTTAAATTACAAATCGACGACATTTGTATTGCGCCTGCTATAATAGACCTATTTTATTTTATTATTTTTAATGTATTTTCGAGTACAGATCATTTTTATTATGTTACAATAATAGCATCTTTTTGCTACTTCCTCTGTGCAAATATTGAAAATGTAGCTAAATCTGTTTATGATTTCACCCATTTCACTCAAGTGATATTAAAATCGATATATATGCGGTCATAATTATGTTGGCATTAATCGCTGCGTGTTTATTTATTTGAGGCAGGCTTTGCCGACGCAATTCCCGCTTCAAATCAATGCAAAATATGCCTACTTTTTAAATTAGACGTGTTATAGTTTATAATTAATGGTCTACTAGAGATAAAATCATGTACATTTCATTAATCTCAATCAATATTTCTAGTAGAAAATCAGTTAAAAACGACCCAAAGCGTCACCCACAATGGTAGAACTACAATGGCGACCATTTTGTATATATTGATATTTATGTTGATAAATACAATATAATAACATATATACTCCATAGGCTTGAAAATAGTCCCAAAAAGACATTTTAGGTTCAAGAACGAGATAGTTACGGCATATTATTCATATCACTAAAACAATATGGAGATAATCTTGGATAAGTATTAAGGAAAGAACTGATATTATTCCTTCTCGTACCTCAAATCCTGGATAAACACACAATAAATTATTTTCAAATTGTAAAAGTGATGAAGTGCATGGGGTGTATCAAAAATGTCGTTACCGTGATGGCGGCCATATTGAATGTAAAACAAACACAAGGTAGGTTTTAAGGATTTTTAAATTAATTAATTAATTAAATTAACCATTTCTTTCCCCAAGTTTACTTTTTTGGTTTCATCTATCACAGAATCCATTGGTTTCTTTTTGTCAACTAGATACTTGTCAGCAAATTTCAAATAACACGATTCAGCACATATTTTCCCCCACAACAGCGAAAAAAGAGTGAGTATAGCAGCCGTTCTATCTATTACTTATATATACACAAGTAATGAGATAATTTATTGTAGGAAAGCCAATGGAAAATAAATTGATGTTTTTGTTGCCTTCAAATCGTGTTATACATAACACTATCTTGCACTAATTGACGGATCCAAGATTTGACTGACAGGAGGCGCCTATCATATATCTGACTCAGTCAGCCTCCTTTATTTACAGTCTAGAGGGGTCTGAGGCATGCTCTTTTAGAAATTGTTAAATTTAATTGGGATTTCACATGATGCATTCTAGAGCATATTTCGACCCAAATGTGGCCTTTTTTGTTATATCGGGGACACTGAACAGAAGGCATGGGTGACAGACCCAGCAAACAGGAGACGTTGAGCCAATGTTGCATTAACGTTCACCCACCGTCTTTGTCGCTGGTCCAACATAAGGGCAACATCGGGTCAACGTGTTGTGTATACTGGGGTATGCTGAGCGAGTCGTGAAGATTCACCTAGTGATAAATAGTGGATAAATCAAAGGTGAGGTTGTTATATACGAAAAACTATGACGTCATAAAAGAGCGCTGTATTCTTTTTGACGTTACTACCGCTTGCTCACGCAAATGTAGAGATTAATACCTTTCCAATGATATATTACAAGGGTCTCCGTAATCAGAATTATAAAGATATATAACACACAACTTTATTCTCTACAATATTCCGCGTGCATTATTTTTCTAAAACAATGTATTCGCTTGTATCAAAGATTTATGTAATTTTATGGTCATTAAATGTGAATTTACGACATAATGAATATATACAGCTATTGCCAGGTATGCGTAGTATATGCTGAAACATTAAGAATCGCCACCGTATCATACTAATACCGAGCAGTGGCTTGAACTGTTGAACAAGACCCCTGTTTCGTAGTTTATCTGGCCAATTTGATTCATAAAATGACTTCATTGCCATAGCGACATGACGTCACAAACATACGTTAAAAAATTAAATCGACCACGTACGGCAAAAACGATATACGTCACCATAAACTAGAGACTTAAACCTTTCCCTTGATATATTTTTTATCTCTAGGAATTTAAGTGTCAACTCAACTCCAAAAATGGGTCCATTCCTCCTGTACTATTGGTTTTGTCATAATTCCAAGTAATAAAATAATATAATACACAAAGTAGATTGCTGCTTCGAAATAATGCATAACTATGTTTGTTATTGTATTTATCGTACAAAAAACAGACACATGAAATGGTGAACAAATGTTTATTAAAAGTAAAGATCAAATCAAACAACTACAAATAAAAAAGGCTTCATTTTAAATGTTGGTAATGTAAACGTGGTTGTAACAGAGTGACGCCCCTAAGACCAAAATAGGTATAAATTTACTTGATAGTCAGTCAACAGGATTAACCAGTGAATATTTATTCATGTCTCTAATTGATCAAATTTACTATGAATATTTATACATGTCTTTGATTGATCAAATATACTATGAATATTTATACATGTCTTTGATTGATCTAATCTAATATTTAAATGTGAACGTTGACTCTTGTATCATTACAAACAAATTACATAATATTAACAAAAACTATCAATAACAATCTAGTAATTGTTCACCCAAAACAAAACCTATCAATAACAATCTACTAAGTGTTCACATGAATATATTAGAGTGAACTCTGATTTTTGTATCATTACATACAAATTACATAATATTGACACGATCTATCAATAGCATTGTTAAACAAGATTACCTGTTGTTGAGGGGGGTATGAAAACGGTCAGAAGAAAAACGAACAAAAAACAATACATTTGCAGCAGATGAAAGCGGGGGGAGATGGGATTTCTTGATAGACATAGCATCTGGTATATAAATTTATATTTCTATCGGATTATTTTGGCTTAGACTATCTATCACAATTTTTAAGTGTAATAGGTTGTTACAAACTAATCAAAATCCGACCTGACCATGAATTGCATAGCTTGGGATTCGCCTAAGATTAAAAGTCTGTTTTGTGCCCGATAAATTGAGCTTTCACTTTATGAGAACTCCGTATCATATTACCGTACAGACAATTAGTTATCACATTTATCAATTTTATTATCACTCTGCAGCGGTTATTATTGGCTAATTGATTAGTTTTGTCCTCATGTTTTATTATTAGATCAATGACAGGATCACTTTAACATTCTAAAATGAATTCAATTTGAAGCACAACATGCGCCATTATACCATTTATCATGTTTATGAAAGTTAATATGGATAATATTTTCTACTTATTTGTCGCCAAATGATACATATCATTGCTTAAAATTGTATTTGTGGACTATTTCTTCATAATTATAAAAACATAAATATGTCAAGATGTATTACTGAGTCATACATGCAGTTCATTAAGGGTTTTAATTCGTCGAGCACACATATTAATAGCAATTTTCCTGATCTTGTTTTTAATAGAAATTTTGGAGCATTTGTAATAAGTTCTCAGCTTGGAATCGCTCGGCATTCGATCAAACATGAATAGTTGAACTAAGCACCTTTTAATAATTGACATTATATTCAGCATACTCGAAAAAAGTTTAAAATAGGCCTATATAAAGCAAGCATATATATGGGCCGTATATTAGATCAGACTCCTTGCTGGCCCCTTCCTCAGTGTTCTTGTCGAGTGATTTTCGCGGCCAATTTAAATCGTAAAATTCGAGCCTTTGCATAAAAAGTTGAACTTAGCACCGCTCGGCATTAGATTCAGCATACCCAAAAAAGGTTAAAAACATTGAAAAATTAATTTAGGCACGCCTCATACGGTGGATCAAACATAAAGCAGACATTATTTTAATGTTTTATAGTTGTTATTAATTATTTGTTGTGATAATAGTTGTACGGTCAGAACAATTATTGCTTTTATCGCCTTATTTATCTGTATTTTAAAATTATTTTGCTGCTTTATATTTGTTATTAATTATTTGTGGATATTATTTTACAATAAGAATCACCATTGTTTTTGTCGGCTTGTTTATTTGTATTTTAAAATAATGTTAATGTTTTATAATATTGAATTATATTATATTGTATGTTTTTCTATGACAAATAAGTCCATGAGGACTTTTTACGTCAATAAAAATTCTGTCTGTCTGTCTGTCATATATGCCTTGTACTGGCTCATGTAGGCCTATTGCTGACATCTTTGTTGTTGAGAGATTTTCGAGCGATTTTCTGAAATAATTTTAAATCGAAAAGTTCGAGTCTTTGCATAAATATTTGACTTTTGCACCGCTCGGTATTGGATTCAGCATACACGAAAATGATTAAAAACACACAAAAGTCGATTTCGGCAAGCTTCGTACCGTGTACGGGTCAGCATATACTGGAATAGCAAACAGTTTATTTGTTAAATAGAGTTTTTCATTGGCCCAACCATTATCAGATTATAAAGCCTTGGAGGTCTGACACTCTCAGGCCACTATTATCCTTATGCGATCAATAAAATCTCCACAAAAACTCTTGCCAACCAATATTGCTGCTGTCGTCGATGGCATGTTATCATCATAGATCAATGTACTTCTGATGTCATTGCTCACTATACGGGTTCAGCTTAACTAATAATATAACTAGAGATAATAATAATAATAACTATTTTTATATAACTAAAAAGGCCTTTACTTATAGCTACATGTAGCAAAGTTAGCGCAGCAACAGGGGATCTATATTTCATCACTATACCATGTGTGCTTAATGTAATATAATGTATGTAAGGCAACTGAACAAGATATGCTCTCAATATTATGATGCCGGTAAACAGCATAATCTTGTAACTTCCCCGACGAAAACATATTCACTGAAAATGTTCATTATGTAGTCAAGGTAATGTAATTTCTTTTTCTAGATATGTATTAGCACTAACTGTCAGAATCAGCGAATAATAAACCCGAATCGCGTATTCAAAATCTATAGAAGTAGAAAACAGTTTATTATGTGCGTAACATTACATTACAATATCCTGTAACATTTTTCCGTCGGACGTGTTCCAGTGCCACGCTATTATATGATACATTGACAGTCAGACACTAAAACATGGACTGAGCCAGATGAAGTTGCACGGTGTGCTATCAATACACTCACTGTCAACTGCAGACTTCAGGGAGTAATTACAGAATGTGTATCCCTGCATCCCACGGGATCCCTATAGTGAACGTTCTGTCCCCAGCAAACACAAAATATTTGTATGACATTTATACAATGTCGGACCAACGTCGAAGACGTTTGTCCGACGTATAATGTTATACAAATGTTTTGTGTTTGGCATGTTTGGCTCGCGGTTGGTACACAGTTGACTACTCCACTAATAGTATATAGATGGGATACGAATTTTATATAAATTGATATGTGTCTCAGTCGCTAGAGAAAGGTTTTATCATCACATTTTAAACCCACGAGACTAGTGAGATTCGCTTGATATGTAATATGTAAAAAAAGCAAAAAAATAATTGCTGACTGATTATCGGCATGGAAATGCACAATTTTGTTTGTCTTGAATACAGATAAATGGACGCCACCACTGCTCTCTCACAAGTAACCATATAACTATGTGGATGGTTTTCGGCAGGATATATTATTTAATTTTCTAGAACCCGTGGGTCAATATTTATATATTTTATTCCCATCAATTATCGCCATGGGCTCGACAAGAGTGTAAAACAATTGTATTTGATTATTGGTGAAGCTGAAGACAATATAGTTATGTTAGCAAGAGAAGTACAGCTTTTAACGTTGGTAATGAGCGTTGTTCCGTTAAATAGTTATGTTAAATATGTTGTGTCAAAATCAAGGCTTGAATATTGTCATAAATGATATATTAAACAGCTTTTTCATAGAATATGTAAGGCAGTGTTCCAGATAAGGCGCGTATTTGCGTAATTACAAATCTTTTTCTTAGAAATAAGTAGTGATAAATGTTTTTTTAGGGGGGGGGGGACAAGTATGGACAGCTTGTTTGAATTTACGCACACAAGTTTATTTTGTTGCGTAACTTTACATGCCATGTTTGTGGTTGTGAATATCATGCCGTGGTTGTGAATATGTGGTTGTGAATATCATGCTTGCTTTCGTGGCGCCATGCCCATTTTGTTACATAATTTTACGGAGCTCGTATTTTTATAACACAAGAGCTTGCAAAACATAGATTTATGATTGTAATAATCATATTTGTTTTGATAAGATTTTGCTTTGAAATCTTAAATGACGGGCCCCACAGACAGGACGCGTGTCACGCGAGCGTCACGCGAGCGATATTTTCACGCGATTAAAAAAGGGTTTAAAATCAGACTCGAAGGTTATCAGGAGCGCTTCTGTGAGGTTTCCTAATAATGATATAAAAATGCTGTTATTCTACTTCAAATGTCATCATAATATATGTGTAGTTTGGAAGACGGTTACATTGAACATAATAAGCCTGCTATCTTCCTTGAAAACTCAAGATTCAATACTTTAACCCTTTAACCGCCGGTGCCGATTATATTCGTTTTTTACATTTTTATTGACATGTACCATGTCAGCTTTCAAACATATTAAATATAAAATGTGACATTAATCAGCAAGATTTGAAAATGGTCCACGTCATTTTGTCAAATCTGCATAATTTTCACTCGCTTGAAGTTGTGGATCGCGTCAGCGAGACACAACTTCAAGCGAGTGAAAATTCAAATTGAATAATTTGGCGCCCAAAGAGTTAAGGAGTTTTAGAGAAGTGTCGATTTTCACCAAATTTTCCTGGATTTTCCTGGATTTATTTTTGAATTGTTGTTTTTTGTTTTGTTGCCGAGGATATTATATCTCTGATTCTAAAAAAAATCCAACCTGTTGTTGAAATCTGTTCAAGGCTCAGTCGATTTTTTTTCGTGTAACATAATCATCTGTAATACGGTGTGTCGTGCGCTGGGATTACAATGATGTTTGACACGTATGGCAGACGTGTTCGGCTATGTCTCGTTGGAAGAGAGGTAAACGACATAAAAGAGGATATCGCCATGCACGCCGATGTACTTGATGGCCCCACCTGTCTCAAGTGCTTATTACATCAGCTACCACCCATAAGGCACAGCTTTGGCGGTTACAATTAGTGTACAAGAAAGTGTAACATTGTGTCATCTGATGTAATTAACTGTAATCAATAGAACTAAATCATTATGTTAATTAAACCCAATACGTACATCCTACTGTAATTATCCTGCCGTTGTTTCCTGTGCAAAGCCAAAAGGCAGTATCTTGTAAAGTAAGCAGATACTGCCTTTTGACTTTGCACGGCAGATTGTCAGGAGGCGGATTTAATTATACTAGACTGAATATGTATCCTAGATCTGTTTATTGCATTCAGGCAGATGAAGATTAACTGTAGGCTACACAAAATCACTGCCAGAAGTAATGACAGTTTTTCTGTTGCTGGCGATAGAACCAAATGTGTGTTGCACCAGAGATCATTTACATTGTATGATCGCATAACGATGGTCATATCATTTATAAGTCGATACATTTTGAATTGCGGGTGTCCGGAAACGGACGTGATCAGAAAAAAACAAAAAAAATGTCTTCGGAAGCATAGACTAAGAAAGACTTATTATAAATAATAATAATGTAATATGTAGATCGATTTAAATAACTGCAAAGCAATTGTTATAAAATTGGTAAAAATAGCCAACACACATTGATCGTATATATATATAAAATGTGAAGCCTTGGGTGTAATAAACTACAATGTCAAGCATAGCCAGCTGATACGTAATACAGTGTGAGGTATTCAATCGTGATTGGAATTCACAGTGGTCATTCTTATTATTCATGTCAGCTCCGAGGATTGCAACAAATCCCGGTCTCACATTGGCGGCCGGGCGGATTAAGCGACTGGTCCGTGTATATTACATTGCACACGTACTATTTTCTGTCCTCCCATGGGCATTATCGACCTGTTTATACCCAGCAAACATGAGACGTTGGCCTAAAGTTGGTTTACTGTTGGATCAACGTTGTAAACTTTGGGCCAACAGAAAACCAACGTTGGGCCAACGTCTCATGTTTTTGCTGGGTAGGTCGATCAGCCAGTTTACACATTGACTGATCATCTCACCAGCCTCAGGAGGGTCTCCTGGTTCAATTTAGCCTGTATGTGCACAAAAGTGGCCTAAAGCCCGATTCATTTCATTTCATTAACACATTGACTGAATAAATGTTTTTTATCCGGTTAGAACTTGCATAATTAGGAATAATTATTATTACACTATTATCATCTCAAACCAACTCATCTTTTTAAGAATCAAACGAAGTCACATTTCAGGTTCACATGCAAATGTCACACATTATAAGCAGTACAAGACAGATGCAGAGATGCAATTATGACATCGAGAAAATGGAAAATGTACTATTGCTGCCACCTTATGTGAGGCAAGAAGTTTATACCGAGAAAAATGCGATTACGTATCTTGTTCTGAATAATAATTTATTCTCTTAAATGCATTACGCCTAGCTTAATTACAGAAATACCAGCATTACGCAAATAATTACCGTTATGTTCATTTTAACCTTTTAAGCCTCCACGGGGCATTAAAGCATCAATTTACATCCCTGAAAACAGCCTTAATTTTCCAACAACTAAGGGTTTTAAAACGAAAATTTCCATGAAACTGATTTACCACTACATGGCCTTTTTCTTTAATTTTGAAACCACATCAAATCATCTTCATTCACTACAAGTCGAGAATTGCGACAGCAATTCGCGGCTTGTAGTGGATGAAGATAACAATGGTAAATTCAGGTCTGATAGAGTTAAGTGGCACATTATTTCTTTATTTATATAAAAATTGCCAATTTCAAACAAATAAAGCGTACCCATAGTTGAAAACAACTTCTTTTATAACTTACAACTGAATCTTTAACTAAGATCTGCACTTACACATGCAAATTTCAGTGAAAGTTTTTTGTGAAAAAACAGTTTGAAGACGATTAAAAACGTCACCCACACTGATGCTGACTGACAGCAACATATATCATGACCAGAATTTGATATAGGGCTAGGACCATTTTGAGTAAAGGGGTGTATCTCCCACTGTGTATATCCCACTATACGCTTCTTTATTTGGTTATACTGAGGTTGTGCAGAAAAGAGATGTTTTGTTACTTACCGCTGTTGTTGTCTGTCGAGGCCATCTTCACCGCGGAGGTTGTTTCTGTTGGGTGTCTTGTCATTGCTAGTACAGCAATGGTGACAGCCAGTCGCTGCAGTGCAGGCAATGACTCAGCTGTGTGTGTGGCTTGCTGAAGAACGAGACAAGCACCATGACCACGGCGAGATAGCTGCAGACCCATGCAGCAGGCAGCGACCAGCAGCCAGGTGACCACGGTGAACCAGCATTGCTCAGCCAACAGCAGGCACCGCCGACCAGCAGCCACCAGAAGCAGTCACTCTGCAAACGTTGACACCATGTTGTTTTAATGTTGGGCCAGGGTAGTAGACGGTGGACCAATATTAAAACAACGTTGACTGATTTTCTATTGCAGTCGGATATGTGGTTGAGACAGCACACGGCAGCTGTCTACATGTCAGTCTAATCACAGGTTATATTGCCTGGTAGGCCGTGCTGTGTGCAGGACGCCGTTAAATCAATACACGTGCTTCACCGTTCCAACCTGCGGCAATTTCGATGGAATATTTAGCAATTGCAGATGCGACTGATCTGCTTTTGTGGAATATTATTGAAATCAAGCCAGCTATGAAGCGCATTAATTTATTTTTCTCGGCAGATCCTTTTGTTATTATCAAAGACATTGTGGGAAATTTAATTTAAATTTAACGTCCATAGGCCTATCATTTATTGTGAAAATTATCATATGCGGGCAAACCTGCCGTAATTAAATAAAAAGTAGGCCTTACATATAGGCATATGTGTAGCCTACGTCGTTATTCGTTTTTACATTATTGGAACTCATTCCAATAATGTTTTATTATGGTTCACAAAACAGATTCTGGGAACTGTTTTTTGTGTCCGTATTCCGTATGTCCCAAATGACTAACACTGACATCTTCGCAGCAAATCATAAGTATGTTCCCGAAATATTTTTGTGTTATCATTTTATTTAATTGCCGACATCCGTCTTTTATATTTACCTCAAGAACGAGGATCGCAGTATTGGAGTCGGCCGGTTGTTGTGCTTTAACAAATTGTACTGAATTCCACACCTGATTATTTTTACTAGTTGTTTTTTGGACTCGCCACACAATATTACTTTTATTGTGAGCATTAAAAAAAATGAAGCAAATGAAAAGCAAATTTATTTCGGCGACCCCGGCGGTGAAGGTCCGCGATAAGCAGTGCAGAAATACAGGCATGACAGTGAGTCTGATCACTAAGCTTAGGGTCAGACCGCACATCTCGGGCTTGGCAATGACTTTGCTTACGTTAGTGGTCGCTCAATGGCAAGTCAATTTTAGCCATTTTACACATTTATTTTAAGTATTAAATAACAATGGAGCAAATGAAAATCATACTTATTTCAGCGACCATCTCTATGACGGTCCGCAATAAGCAGTGAAGAGATAGAGCCATGACAGCCATGACAGTGCATCAGATCACTGAGCGACCAACCATATCTCAGATATGGGAACGACGTTTTTCATAACTAGTGGTCGCTCATTGTACTACATATTCAAAATAATAATGAAGAATCATGTTTTTTTATATTTTAATTTCAAATAAAATCATTTTCATAACAAACTACGTTTATAGACAGATACTAGTATTAATAATAGTATCCATAATTAAAAAAATTTACTATTTTTTTATTTTGCTTTGTTATCATATAATCATGTAGTCATCTACCGAAAATGGTGAGTAGCGAACAATAATTCAATATACCACCTTTTTGTAACCCCCCCCCCCCCTGCCATGCTTACAATTGTATCAATTTCGTTTATATTGCAAGGTGTTATGTTTGTACCCAGCAAACACGTGACATTGATTCAAGGTTGGGCCAGCGTCGAAGACGTTGGGCCAACGTTAACCCAACATCAGGTCAATGTTCCAGCAACAACGATTCTTGTCAATTTAAAAGTTTTTGTCAAAACAGTACTACTGTAGGGATTTTTAGTATGTGGTACCTTGTGCTAGTGACCTATTTCGCCAGGTCACATGACCTCTATCAGCTTGGCTCTGGACACGCTGATTCTGGTCAGTTATTGCCTGGCACTTGAGACGACACGGTCACCATTTGGATCTCCAAGATGTACAATTCCTTGGATATCCTTGTGACAGTCGTCAATAACGTACAGGTAGTAACTCACTATTAGTATTATATAATCTATTACTGTAAAAAGACAACATTGGTGTCAGAGTGTACTTAACGTATTACCACGCTCGAATTTTTAACTTTACTTGGCAAATTTTAGATTAATGTTTGTCCGTAAATTTTGCAGACCACGTGTTTTTTTATCTCACTTTATTGTTCGTCTTTAAATAAGTTGAGATATTATCATTCATGATTATATAGGCCTTTGTGCTTTAAATCAAGCAATATATTATTGTTGTGTAATTTTACTATGTAAATTATCATTGATTTCGGATTCAGACTGAAATAGTTTGAATAATTGAAAAATAGAATGGGTAGATATATGCTACACATGATTATGTTTCCTTACTCCCTTATTTGAGAGGGGACTGATGATATCAATGTTTTCACTTTCGTGGTGATATCATGTGCTCGACATAAAGTCTTCTGTATTTGTTTTAATATTAATATTTCCAATCCTCTAGCGCTAGAAGTGTGTGCATTTCAAGCGCTAAATATTGTCCTATTTTTAATCCTCTGTACTTTTAGTGTTCTATACAAGCATATGTCGCGTTCATACGCACATATGTGCTTAAATATGTAAATTTTTATAATAGGCTAACCATTTGGAATTGGAAAGTTTGTGTGCCAAATTTGCCAGGTCGATTTTTCGGTTTATAGGTGTTGGAAATGAATTGAATTGAAATGTATTGCAGTTGTTGGTTCTAGCCAGTGAGTGCGTTTTGTTTGCCTAATGCTGTATTCATGCTGGTTCGGCGTCACAGACTGTGGTCCGGCATTATAGCGATATTGGGATCGTGTCTCGCGCTTCCTGGTAAGTTTCTGCTGGTTTGGCAACACCACATGTCATTTGTGTTTACACCTGTCACGGCCGGTGGTCAATCACAACAGAATAACATATTCCTACGTAGGCCTATTACTTTTTAATTTGTTTGAGAATTATTTGTTTTATATTCCCTATGCAGGTGTGACTTGCTAAATATGTGATTGACTGTATGATGATATGTTTCGTGTGAAAAGTATTATATCGGGAGAAGGACGTAAACATAACTTCCATTCCCGTGAATGACGTACATTTCTAATAATTGTATTACATGTATATTATTATAATGTATTGAAATGATTTGTATGTTTGACTGACGTTTCCTATCCAGTCTGAGATATGCTTGTATGTGCCCTTGTGCCGAAAGTGTCACCCACTTTTTTGACGGCTTTCTCGGGTACCTGCATTTTTGCTGGACATTAGTTAAGTTTTTATACTGGCTGCACGTTTCCCAGTTGGCACGTGTTGGTTCAACGTTGTTCCGACGTCATGAGCGGTGGGCCAGCATTGTCTCGACGTTGACCTGTTGACTCGTCGCCTCGTGTTTGCTGGTTTCTTGGTCACACCTTTCGGTGACTGCCGATATATATTTGATATTTTGTTGTACATGTATTTTATTTGATGCTTGTGTTTTATATATTTATTAACCTAACTGTTATTTTAGTGAGCGCTGAACATTGGTTATATTATAGTCCGATAACAGTGATTGTTGACCACGTGGTAACACTTTTGTTTCGTTCTCTTCTATGAAATATGTAGACCATGGCTGCATTAATCAGTGTTGTTTGCCTGCACTGTACGTTTTGTTGACTGGTATACTGCATAACATAACACGTTTTGTTGACTGGTCTACTGCATAACATAACATAACATAACATAACTTAAACATAATGGCGAACAAAAGCATAATGTCTGTGCTTTGTTTCTCATGTGCACATTGATTTACATGAGATTTTTTGGTATCGTGATTTAATCATTATCTGTTTAATATTCACACCAACAATGTAGGCAGCTGATTTTTATCAGAGTAAAATCGACGAGCTCGAAGACAATCATAGGGATCGTTTTCTAACGACTGATGAATTGGTGGACAATTTAGAGAAAATGGTTATGCGATTGGCGCGATTCAAAAACAAATCAATTGCGTGGGAATTATTTCCGAATTACGGGAGAAAAATGACGAGCTTGAAATTTGTGTCCAAGCTAAACTCCTTATGTCTCAACGAATTGACCAATTATCCGATTGCCATCATCTTCATCTATCCAGTTGTCTGCTACCGACAGACTGGTAGTCTGACGGTCAGACCTGATATGGCAAGGTGGATTGCTATCAGCATGACGATTACTGTAAACCGCCGTCTACAACGCTGGCCCAATATTAGACCAGATTTGCGTACGAAACTCGTGATAAGTGACGTGAGATTCCTTGGCTAGTCATGTATTAGTTAAATTACCGTCTCATATCACATTCTCATCTAAATATATTTCAAAGGGAAATTTGTCATCATGGCGACATTTCAGCTAAATTTTATAGCCTGATGACGACTTGCCGCTGTTTTTATATTAGTGGAAAGCTGGCTGGATAGCTGGCATCCTCTAATGTAAACTCCGGCTGGGCGTGCTATTTTTATAT
Source organism: Flabesymbios commensalis (assembly GCA_964017125.1). Taxonomy (NCBI): domain Eukaryota; kingdom Metazoa; phylum Annelida; class Polychaeta; order Terebellida; family Flabelligeridae; genus Flabesymbios; species Flabesymbios commensalis. Next base: position 57,913,848 of record OZ024905.1, read on the forward strand.
TTTATTACGTCCAAATCAACTTTTATAATTTAGATGTAGTTATATCACTGAAATGAGTGTTATTTATGATATATACGAATTGACTTCCACTGGGCGAGCCAATTCCGTATAGTTTTTAATTTTGTACTTCTTCAGGTAATTACATTTAAAACCAATAACACAGACTAGTTGATAATTAGTGACACCAGCTGATTTCTAATTATTGACAGCCATGTCAAAAATAAGAAATACAGGAATTTCGTCTCTATATCTTGCCTAACTGGTGAATGCGCAGCACAAAAAATAAAAAACTTCTGCAGTTCTAGTCTATGCCCAGCAAACACAAAACATTTGTATAACATTTGTACAATGTTGGACCAACGTCAAAGACGTTGGGCCGACGTTGTGCAAATGTTATACAAAGGTTTTGTGTTTGCTGGGTGGGCATGTTTACATCATATGGTCAATTCAGGGGCGTAGCCATGGTTATGAACATGTGTACGCACAACGCTAGGGGTACGGATTTACAGAGCTTTTCCGAAACGGGGAGGGAGTGGATTTTCCCTAATCCATTGCTGCTATTTTATGGGGGGAACCCCCATACCCGCTACGCGCAGCACAGCGGACACGGTGGGGGGGTCCGGGGGGCCTCCCCCGAGGAAAATTTGAAAAAAAAGATCGCAAATGGTGGCATCTGATGGTATTTGCGGTAAAGATATTGATTGAAAAATTTTGAGTTTTTTTTATATTTTTTGTAAAATTTAAAAATTGACTACAGCAACAAAATTTTAAATTGAATTATATCAAGTTATAATATAATTTAAATTATTTTACTCAGTGATCACATCTTGAAATTTACTGATTATTTTTGGTCAAGTACGATTATCCATAGATAGCCTAAACTTGTTTTTGAAGTAAAGATTTTGAGATTTAATTTTCATGAAATAAATAATTGTCTGAAGGACATGTTGTAAATAAAATATTTAATGGCCCTCAATTTTGTATTACTATGCCAGCTGCCAGACAGTATACAAAACAGATAACCTTACACGTGTCACAGGCTATGCCTATAGCTTACGAAAACGTTATTTGATCCCTATTACCTGGTTACATGATTCGCTGTGATAGGTATAAATCAGCCCTGAGCAAACATGAGATGTTGAAACAATATTGTTTTAATGTTGGGCCAGTGTCGTAGACAATGAATCGACATTAGTATAACATTGGTTGAATGCCTGCATGGGATTTCACTCTTGTCACCAGTGTCTTCACGTCTGAGAAGCTAGTCAGTGTAGCATGGGATTTAGGCATGTATACATGTCATTGTGCAGCCTATCACTTGTTTAACACAGTGCAGTGCAGGTACAAAAATATATGGTTTAGAATTAGCCCCATAACGTTGCTGAAACAGAACTGCCACAGATTATAATGCCCACTCAAGGGTGAAAAAGTGGGACATTTCTTTGGACACTCATATCTAAGACTTGCCTCGATTAATCAGGTTAATAAAAAGTTATTTTGTATACATCGTACGCTCAGTTCATTTGTAAAAAAACCAGTAAAATGTTATTGGCATTTTTCCACGTTGGGGTGGATATCGATCTCATTGACTACCTGGTTGAAAAAAATTGATTTCCCCGGGTGAAACGAATGTGGTAGGCCTAATCCACTGTCCCACATCTTTACGGTGTGGGCTCGTCCACGGCAAGTTTAGCGGTACTATAGTCATACATGTCGTGAATTTGTGACTGTCATTGAAAAGAGAAACATTTAGGCCTATTGCATTTGTATCCTACTTTTCCGGCGTTTTATGCAACACCACATAAAGAATAGACTGCTAAGTGCGCATGTACATGTAGGCTAGTCTGCTAACTTGCTGCTTCTTTTTTTGATGGGTCATATTTTTTTTTACTCTCCCTTACAATGTGTACGCACGTGCGTACTGGCGTACGGCTGGCTACGCGCCTGGTCATATTATTAAGCTTTTGATGATTTTAGACCTGGGCATGTCCCTTTAATGCAACAAGGTAGTTTTTTTAATTTGGCATAACTGTACGAGATGACACATTTATCATATTAGGCCAGCAGACATTAGCATGCTCATAATCATACACATTTACAGTAAACGGAAACGTTACATACTACGAACTTTTTTTTTATATTGACTTTTAGCGCTCTAAGGGTGGGTCTACGTTTTTTTAAAAAAATCAAAACTTCAGATATGTTTCGTCCTGAGTATATTCAGTGACAAAAGGTGGGAAGAGTGGTAATAACGCTGGTTATAAGTATAAGAATGATAACTTTGTTATACAAGGGTTAGACAAAATGTGAGAGTACCCCATCCGGAATTTCGACCTCATAAGTCCTACATGCAACAAGTTAGTTTTTTTTTTAATTTGACATAGTGGTACCAGATGACACATTTATCAAATGAGGTCAGCAGACATTTGCATGGTCATAATCATACAAATATACAGAAAAGGGAAAGCTACATACTACGAACTGTGTTCAAGTTTTTTTATTATTGACTTTCAGCGCTCTAATGGTAGGTTTACGTTTAATGAAAAAAATCGAAACCTGATGTATGTTCCACCCTGAATATAGAGTGGTATTAAAAACGTGTATAACTATAATAATATCGTCGATCGCTCTGACGGTCGTTGACGGACATTGATACGAAGCAGGTGTCGCGTTGTCTCGTGGGCCGTGTATGTGTGAGCGGAGGATGAAGTGACGATAAATCTGTCTTGAACTTGTTATTTTTGTATAGCTTACATATTGGTGTAACAGGGAGAACTGAGCTAACTGGCGTCAAAACGCGGGTTTTTGCTTAAATAGTGAGAGGGGGGTACATGGTGGCCTATAAAACTAACCAATCATAGGGGTTTCCTCCAAACTTCCTGCTTATACATTTTGGCCAGAAAATGAGAAACTACAGTTTGAGAATACTAAGATTAGATAGCGATCTGAGATATAACAAAAATACGAACTTTCTCATCAGAAGATGCCCCAGATGTACATGTGAAATAATAAGGCACATTGGCCAAGATTACAAAATAACATGAGAAAGTTTAGTCAAATTCAGCATCTGAGAATGTCAAAATATACTATTTTGAATATAGAAAAATATTCGTAAAACACTTGGACTTTAAAATTAACATGTATAAACTACAATCCAGGATACAAAACTGCATATAAAAATCAGTATGAAAATTCAGAGATAAGGTAGTCAAAATGACAAGTTTAGCTCACCAAGAAACACAGATACATTTGCTACAGAGGGAGGGGGATACTTCGAGTACAGTGAGTAACGTGGTGACTCAAAGCAGGACTCGTAGCTCGACCTGGTGGCGAAGCTTTATATTCTGCTCCACGATCCTGACGATATATGCCACCTATTCGAGAAAATTTCGACCTCGAAATTGGACTTTTAATAACTAACATATTTTACATTTATCTACTAGCTAGATCAAAAAAATTTCATACAAATAATGACAGTAAGGAAATAATAATGGAGACGGTCGCCAATGTGAAATCAGGACATTAACCAAAAATCCTAAAAATTGTCAGCAATACAAATTATATAGGCAAAAACCGCGACATAAATATAAAAGCGCCAGAAACTGTGTTTGTAGTTTGGCCTTGGTGCCACAAAGTACTAACGACATACATATAAAAATATCTAGACCAGTATCACTGGATTTAGGCCTTGGTGCAAACATTTCTTAGAAGAAGATCCAGATTACTGTGACTAGAGACATGGGCCTTGGTGCAAATAAAAAAATAGGGAGCTTGGCGCCAGTTCAATGCTCGTCAGAATATACATTACATTCAACAGTATAACATGCCATGCAAAAACAGTCAGCAAATTAAGTATACTCGTTAATGTTATAATACCAGCAATTAAAGCTAAAGAGGGAATAATATAGTCTGGTGATATATCCTGAAGCACATGACGAAGCAGTCTCTGGAACAGTTATAATAAGTGCCTTTGTCAAAACAAAAAGGCTGCTGACAAATTTAAAGTCTCTTGACAAATGTTCCGGATACACTATAGTGTAAATATCATTATCATAATTACTAGACGTTACATATATGTAAACACATTTAAAAATACTAATGTATCAATTCAAACATTATCAGATTATGGAGAGTTCCGTAAAATCAATGATACGACTTCACTTTCTTCCAATATTGAGCATTCACCCCATGACGTAGATGACGTATATTCAAAGAGACGCGGAGGGTTGAGGTTGGGGGTGGGGTTATGAATACACAAACAACAATCGACAGAGGTTGCGACATATGATCTAATAAATCCACCAATGTTTAATCCAGTGTACTTTGTACGCGTGGTGTACAGATGTACATGTCTGTGTGTCACTGCTGCGTATGAAAATATAAATCCATTGTGTGTAATCCAGTGTACAAGTGTTGTACAAGAGGTGTCCAGATGTACATGTCCCAGAGTCAATATGCTTTATAAGATATAATGACAGTTATAGCGAATGGTGGGGATGATTAAGGAAAAAATAATTAGGTACATGTATACTAGCGTCGTCTTGTGAAGCTGTGTCCGTCTCTCGGAGCCTGGTCTGAACAAGTTCAGAGTAGCCGTTATGTGAAATATTAAAAAAAATCCATGAACTGCATCATAACATATCCTATTCCGCGTTGTTGCTGCTGCTGCTGTTGTTGTTGTTGTTGTTGATAACCAGGATAACGAGGCTGTTGTATGTTGTTATTGTTCATACTGGATGCTGGCATAGCCCTGCGTTGTCTGAGGTTGGGTGGCTGTTATTATGTACAGTAGTAGCTGTTATGGGCCTCAATTGGGCTGATGCTGGAACGTTATGACGGGGTACACCGGGACTCTCTGCCTCCATCGCTGACACTGTCACTCCACTCACTCTTGAGACATCATGCTGCCGGACTGCTCACCCAAACTTATATTGATGGAAGGCTGTTGACATCGACTCCACTGCCTTATGTTCCATTTCAGGGATTTGATCCTGCTTGGAATATATTCTTTAGGCTTCATATCAATAGCAATCAGTAATCTGTATGTATTCGTCTATTCTGTTTCTTACTGGTATGCTCTGTGAGTCCACTTGACATGGGATCAACCCGGTATCTCCACCAATTATCGTCGATCGCTTTATATTCAGCTCCACGATCCTGACGATAATAATAAGGATTATGTTGTTATAGGTGTCGAACAAATGTAACTTGTGAGAATACTCCATCCACTCTTTTGATCTCATAAGTCCTTCACACAACAAGGTAGCATTATTCTAATTTGATTTAGTGTTATCAGATGACGATGTACCAAGTGAAGTCAACAGACATTAGCATGATAATAATCATAGAAATGTACTGGAAACGGCAAAATTACATTCTACGAACTGTGCTAGTTTTTTTTATTATTATTGACTTTCAGCGCTCTATAGGTAGATTTATGTTTTGTGAAAAAAATGAAACTCTAATCATTTGCCATACTATCTTTAGTAAAAGAGAAATAGGATCACAATATATATATATATATATATATATATAAATATATATATATATATTAATGACCTGGGGTTAAAAATGTATAGTCTTGGGGGCTCGATGGTACCCTTGAATATCTTTCATTTTAAAAACTTTGCTGCCGCGATAAACTTATACAACCACCCTAAAAATGCTCCAAGGATATTTCCCTCTCATATAGGCTACACATAGGCCTATCAGACCTTTGCCACTTTTTGGGTCAAGCAAACTAAAAAAATAGAAGCTTTTTGAAAATTGGCTCCCAGACTAATAAACGATATTTTAAATAGGCCTATGAATAATTTATTGGGTGCTTTGCAAAAATGGATCATGATTATGTTTAATGTAGGGATAATGCTATTGGCCCATTATAGACTACATATGTCATGCTATATGGGTTAAGGAAAAGGCTGCTCGACCGGAGCTCACTATTATTCAGTGTGGGCGATAAAACGTGAGTAGGTCTAGTACACTGGTCTATGTCATCGCTAACGTTTTAAAACTGAATGACAGGCAACTCTGGTCGTGTAGCCAGTCCGATGGGTTTAATATCACTAATATTAAAGTGGGGTCGACAATCCGGAGCAAACTTTTGGTATTTAATAATCTATATCTTCCTGATTAATACTCCGGACGTCATCAAAACTGTTGACATCGCACTGACGTTTTTCACACATGATATATCTAACTGTGGAATTTTTACGCATTTTTGAAAACATGTCGTTTAAATCAATTGTTACTGGCTCGTAAAAAAAAAAAAAAATTCTCATTACTATCCTATAATCATTACGGAAATATTAAAATATTAAAAACTGACATTATTTTTGATGTCTGCACCACTTTAAGGTCCGAGTGGGATGGGGTGCGAGTCGACCCGGATCCCACCCATTCACGTCTCGGGCTGTCACTGTCAGTGTCACTGTCTGGAATAGGTGGTTTGTGAATGTAGGGCCTAGTCTAAAAATCTAAACTGAGACTAACTACTAGGCCTACTACTACTACTACTACTACTACTACTACTACTACTACTATTACTACACTACCACCACTACTACTACTACTAATACTAATACTACTAATGGGCAATTTCACATAAAGGGTGCATTTAGGAAAAATTGAAACTTTACACAATTTTTTAGCAAATACTGCTAGATATTTATATGAAACATTTTTTATTTTAACAAGGGTTGTATGGGGAAACAACAGACCAAATTTTATAAAGTTTTGTCAATTATTTCTTCATGAATCAGTGGTATTTATGTTATTTTCAACACATTTTGCAGTCTCATCCCGGAATTATCTTCATAGGAGGGGTTTTCTATTCCAGATATGCATCTAACACACAGATAAAGTTTTATTTGTGATATGGTTATTGGTCTTACGATTTAAACGACACATGTTTGACAAAAATCGTGTCACAAAATCTGATTTTATGTGTATTTATTGAGTTTAAAGTATTTCCCGTTAAAAGTTTTTTTCATTTTTTCCCGCCAGTACATCACTGCCCAGCTTGAACTATCTACATATATATAGACATTTAATTACTCTTTTGAATAGGTCTGGTGGTTATATATGGCATACAAATACTTCAAACTGATTGCTGATTAACATTAGCAAATTAATTAGAATTACCTGTATGTATGTGAAAATTCCGTTAAAATAATGTCCCCTCCAGTACATCACTATTCAAGATCCACGCAGTGTGTTTTTCTAAGATTTATTATTATTGCAATATAACCTGCCTCTTTGAGCCCCCACGTGGATATTATTTGGAAATTCATGTTACAACAACCACATATTTTTACATTTTTAGATGAAAATAGTGTTAAATTAGAATTGTCCCCTCCAGTACATAATATCAATATTTAGTATTCTTTGTGTGATAAAACAATTTTTTTGTAATTTACTGATCTATATTGGTAATTATTTATTATTATAATAAAGCCTTCGTTAATGGCAGCCACTAGACACCAACAAATTGATATTTATTAAAAATACATATGTATTTCATTAATGGATAAGTTGTAACCAAAAAATATTTTGTGGGTGTTTCCTTTGTTCATTTTTAAATCAATATTAGCATGTTAATGTAATTTCTTCACTGTTCTGACTTACAAGACCTGCTAGTAAAATATATATACATTTATGGCGTATATATCATCAAACAAATGTGCTCTATATTGTCTATAATAGGCTGCCAGTACACTGCGTACTGGAGGGGACAGAACGTATGTAGCACTAAAAATGTAATTACTAAGGTATAGAACTTGTGGTATTTTTCATGCTTGTAAAGCGATTTAAGCGGTCTGTACCGATACACAATCTACTAGACTACTTGAATTTAAAAAAAAAAATTGTTTGTAGCAGCTGGGTCCTTTTGCTTCACCAAACCATAATAGTTTCGCTTCGGCGGCCCCACTCCTGTGGACCTTGACGATGCTGCACATGCGGATGGGTGGATAATGTTTGCTCAGCGAACCATGATGACCCGCCTACTTTAAAATGGATTTAATAGTTTAAATGTATGATTGTCATATACATATTCCATTGCAAAAAATGAGTTAAAATGTCTTGTTGACATTCAAAATATGACCAGAAATGAGAACTACATACTATCTAATGCCCCTGCTCATTATCCACCCAGGAGGTGGTTTCATTACAGGTTATATGCTAGGATATAAAATTATGTCATGTCTTATAACATGGCCCCGGCCCCCAGATATATAATAGTTGATAGCACACATGTAACTGGTACATGATGTAGGATCTTGCAATGCTCAAGTTGGCGCAGCGTTGTATGACCTTAATTTACTATGCCTGATAGTGATATCTGGCAAACCATGCCAAATAGCCAGACAAATAATTGATATAATATAAAATGTGATGTTTTAAGGAGGGCAAGGCTAAGCAGATCGTTTGATATAGCTAGACTATAACTATAAAAAATTGTGAGGTTTGAGAAAGTGTTACCAGCATACCAGTTATATTCATAAAATATACATGTATGCCTCGAAAAACTTCCAAATCTATCAGGTTCAAAAAGGCCAACTGGTGTCCATTATTTAACTTAACATGCTTCATATCCAGTGCCAGATAACTAGATAATTAATATAAAAGAAAATGTGAGGTTTCCGGGAGGGATAGACCTTATTTCAACTCAGATCACATTCCAAATTGCCAACTATCTGCCATTTATTATCTACTTTAAAAAATATATATTATGTCTGATATATCTAGCAAATATTGGCGTCTACAGCAATCATCCAAGGGCAGCTGCAGCTTCCTCGTATCTGGCCATAATCTTCGGGCGGATTGCCAGTGGTGTACCCTGGCTCCTCCGCTCAACAGCGGAGCCGATGCAGCACCCGCATCAGTGCTGGCGCTGATGTAGGCTGTGGTAGCCTTAAATAACCGGCAATAGCGTGTTTGACATTATGTCTCTCACGTGGGATGAATGGAGTTACCCAGAGGGAGTTATCCTTCCTATTGTTACTCTGGGGACTATCCGACCCGAGGATAGCGGAGCTGCGCAAAATGCCACAGAGTTTCAGCATTATATTGCACAGGGAAAACTCAAGTCTCCGGTCGTCTGGCCATATCTGGGGGTATATCCCCTAGACATGCCCAGAACCCCTTATCGGGCGAGCGAAGGAAAACGCTCTCAATAACCCACCATGCCCTATCACCCCCACCCTCACATCATTATCTGTACATCATTCATCTCATCAATTGACTACAACGTTTTTATCGTATTACAATGTCACTTAAAATACCTTTTGTGCCGAATAGATTTACTACTACAGCAAATATTGCCAGACAGCTAGACCATAGAATAAGAAAACAAAATGTGAGGTTTTAAGGATCGAGGGAAATGCCCTGAAAAATTTCAACTTCAACTCCCATAAATATCAAAATTACCCTGATAACATCACAGTATTGGCCCAATAAAATAGTTTAATTGGGCCTGATTATCATTATGTCTTGCACATTGGAGCTGTTTTCAGCCAATACAGTTTATGATCTATATTCCGCATTGGTCCAGTAATGGGCCAATAAAGGCAAAAAATGTAGTCGCATAATAACAATGGTTGAATACCGGATTTTACCCGCTGCTACTGCCGATAGCATCCGGTATAAAATAGGAATCGGCCTAATGACGTCATGTTTAGGCCTACTTTCATATGTGATATCTGCTAAAATGTGCCAGATAGTTCAAAGGTTATTATGCTAAAACAAAATGTGAGGTTTCAGGGAGATATTTTGGCAAATTAAAAATAGCCGATTATCGGGATATATGAAAAAAATCACATTTAATAGGTCTTGTTATGAATACAAATATATCCCAGATTTGTAGATATAGACCTAGGCTGGAGTGAGAGAACGGTATTGTTATATAAACATGATAAATTATTATTTGTACCATACTAAAATAGTTAACCAGTAATTGCTTTACCGTAGTAAAAACGTAGCTTGGTGTAAAATAATGGTAAGGCTATTGATGCATGCATGTAAATTTGTATTCAGTTTGAGGTATGTATTATTATTTTTTAAATTATATGTACCATTACATACAAAACTTTGTATCCAATTATATAAGCTCAAGATCGGCTGGAGTTAATATTATTTTTAAACCACTGTACATAAATATATTGTGTACGGTACATTAGCATAATAAAACAGTTACACTACAACTAAGTAACAAAGTAAAAAGAAAATGCTAGATTTCAGGGAGTGACAGCTGTGACCTAACAAATTTGAACTTGATCACATTCAAAATAGCAGACTTGCGGCAATTATTTAATTATTGAATATGCCTGATATCTGGCAAACTACGGTATGTTAGTTAGCTAGACCCTACAACAAGCTTATGTTCCTAACAGCCATGATGAAGTGAAGATAAGGGAGGTATATGCATTTGTAAATGGTTGTTTTCATTTCTATACCTTGACAAATTTCAACTCTATCAAATGCAAGATGGCTGACTATTGCCCATTATTTACTATATGCTTGATATCAGGCAAAGCATCCCAGATACCTAGCCCAGTACTATAAATTATCCAACTCTCCTCATGAAAGCCCGGAAAGTATTTTGTTGGCATATATATCCCTCCCTCAAACCTCACATTTTGTTTTATACCATACACCTCACATTTTGTTTTATAGTATAAAACAAAATGTCAGGTTTAAGGTAACAAGGTAACAAGGTAACAAGGTAGTTTATTCAGGATCCCGTAGGACATGAGAAGCCAGGTGTGCGATACAGTGTGAGTAAATATAACATACCTGTGACAAGGGCATGCCAATCGTTATTAATTTAAACCATTCATTACGTTATTTATAATGGGAAGGATGCACCATCAAAATGCTTTCTAGACTTTCGTGAGGGGGTTGGAATGGATACACTAACTGTCTCTGCGGTTATATTGGAATAATAGTAATGTAGATGTTTGTAAACTATGACTGATGATGCTATTTTATCTCTTTCTAGTAGTTTACTTGTTATTCAGTTGAATTATTGAGTGATCATTCATGCTTACAGGTTTGTTATTGTTGGTAAAAAAATATGTCCTCTCCAGTACATTTTATGATATTAGCTTGAACACCGTGACATTGTCCAAGTTATGTCACAAAAATCAAAATTATTTTCCATTGTTTTTCCTTGATGGTGTTTAATACGATGCAGACAAATAGTTGCGGCCTTTACGCGTGATAAACCACTTAAACATCATTTTATTTTAGCAAAGTTTATACAATTATGCTACTTCAGCTCAATTTGAAAACAAAATGTTGATTAATAACAATATATATTGGAGCAAAATTAGAATATGAAATGTTGAGCAACATATCATGTTTTACTGATCTAAAGTATACATTTATAGCACTTGTGATGTTGTTATTTCAACCGGTAAAAAAATGTCCCCTCCAGTACAGTTTTTCACACATATAACTGTGCAGAGGATTCGCATGAAAAAGCACTGTAAAAATACACAAAATATGTCATATATAGTATTCAAGCTATATGTGTATATTTAGTTGATGTCAGAGCACTAATTTGTTGAGCTGTCGAAGTAAATGCTGTACAATTCATACTTGAGTGTATTGCAAAATTTCATTTGTCACATTTCAAATGAATATCAAATCTATATACATGTGAAATACGGGTACAACACATAGTGATCTTCCCTTCAGAAACACGACAATAAAAAAAAACAAATTTAGGGGTTAGGATTTTCAAATCACCTACATTATTAGCATTTGAGCAGAGACTAATGATTGTTAAAACAAATGTCCCCTCCAGTACACGCAAAAACAGCATACATTTCACAAGTCAATATCTTCATTCATGGGCATAATTAAGCTCTGGAAATTTAACTGATGTTGGGGAATGACATCTCGCTGTCAAAAGTTGTGAAATTATCATACATGGAAGGTTTTTATTTTTGACATGCTTTGAGACTTTTTGTGTGCCCTTTACGTGAAATTGCCCTAATACTACTAGTAGTAGTACTACTAGTTATTAGTACAACACTAGTTGTGTTGGTGGCTTCTTGGTGAAGAGGTGATTTCAGAGCTCTGCCTAAGAACACATTTTGAGAAGTTATCGGCACATCAATTTAAAAGCTAAGTAGCTGAATAGCATTAAAGTATATCATAGATCACTATGCCAAAACTAAATCAACAAATAGACAGTCACAAAGTGGCCAAATCTCAAGATTTAATTACAGTGGGCGATAATATAACGCATTTTTGTTGTTGTACACTGCCTGTGCGTCTTCACTTGAGACACTCAAACCGCCAGGTCGAAATATTATTCAATATAAATATATATTTTTATACTAATTTCAAAATCTCCTTATCTAATCACTAAATCAATGTTATAAGTAAGTAAGGTTTATACATAATACGATAATTATTTAACATCGCAAAAAGTACTGCCCCACTTTTGTTTTGTTCTGCCTTAAGAATCTCCCTGGGCAGACAAGGGTCATCCATTGTGGTGTGAGAGCGGAGCGTGTACGACACAACCTAACTGTATCCGGCATACTGCTGACCGGCCTGACAGCTGATTCACTCACTACGGACAATATGTCTACTATAAACACACCAACAGCAAACAGCAACATTGCGGATGTTGATGATATTGTTTTCCACCACCTCTGCAGACTCGATGCAGACTGTACAAATGATATCATCGAAAATATGATTTTTGATGTTGACGAAGACCTGTTGGCAGAAAGTAGGGAGGCAATGTTAAACGCATCTTGCCGTATCAGGTCTGACCGTCAGACTACCAGTAGCCTACTTAGCAGACAACTGGATAGATGAAGATGTGTTAAACGAGGCAGTCGAACGTTGCTGCCAAGATATGATTGCCACGGGTGAATATACAAGTCATCCAAGGTTTGTGTTGACCAAACATGATGGCCCTAATGCTACGGCGATGATGGCAAAGGATATATAGTCAGGCTATATGCCACTAGACAAACTGATGATTTTCCAAACCTAAAATCCCCCAGTAAAGCCCCTAACAATGTTGATCAAGATACAATTAATGTACCAATTGAAAAAGAAATTAAGAGACGATGATTCTGCTACAACACGGAAATTGACCACGCAGCAGAGTTTAAAACGAATTGAAAAAATGCAACGACATGTATCAAATATGTCTCAAACAATCATCGAGTCCGATAAAGTCACGTCCTGTGACATTAGTAATCCCCGAAACACCAAACACTGTTAGATCATCACCTAATACAGACCCAGAATCACCGGTGTTTCCAAAACACACAATACAATGTAAAAACAAACTACACTACGGCACCACAAAATCAGAAAAAGAAAACGAACAGCCCGTGCTGGATGTTCACTTCAGTGATACCGCAGATAAGGACAATACCCCCAACGGTAAAAAGAACAAATCTCATGAAATTAGTAACAAGGAAGACGAAGACTTGCACCGTAGTCCTAAAGATTGTAGCCGACTGAGAGGGTTAGAACAAAAATTACAAGATACCACGGACAAAAACACCAAACTCGACGTCGTGAAACAAATTCGTGGACTACGTCAACAAAGCATAAAGCAGAGAAAAGAGAATATTAAACTCATCAAAGTACGCGATAGCCTAATGACAGAAAAAATAAAGATGCGAAAAGATGCGCCTAGAACAAAAGCTTGAGAAAGCCAATCAGAATAGGCCTAATAAAAAGGAAAAGAAAGTGACTTTCATAGAAAATGAAATAGATGATAACGATAATGCATGGGAAACTGTGGGTGCCATAAAATCGAAGAATAATATTAAAACACGGACAGCAGTAAATACTTGTGCTAAAGCTATACCGACGAAAGGCCAAAAAGTGATACAAAATAAAAATCAGAAAAAACAAACCAGACAAAAAAGCACAGTTAAAAAAAGCACCAAAATAAACCAAATAAAAATGATTTAGACAACCAAAATGTCAAAAACGATGAGAAAAATAATAGGCTCAGTAGTTCTACAGAACGTAGCAGCACCACCAGCAACAGTAACAGCAGTGATTTAACACAAACCATTAATGACCTATCCGGCAAAAACGATAATGCAAACGTGACCAGACAGATCCCCGTCGTCAAATCAAAGAAAAAAAAGTGTATCATTGGTGACTCTAATATGCGCGGACTAGCCAAACAATTAAAACCAAAACTTGACAACCCAGATGCCGTATACATGTGTATATAAAACATCTGGAATGAGAATAGAGCACTTGATTCCTCGATTAAAAGGATATATATGTGAGGACACCGATGCTGCTGTCCTCCATCTCGGGACGAACGATATTAGTGGATCAGTAAACAAGGTAAAGGAGGATATCAACAGACTGCCTGATAAGATGAAGGGATTCCAAAACACACATTTCTACGTGGCTGAAATCCCCCCTAGAAAACAGAAAAAATATAATGCCCACATTCACCACATAAATTGTCACATACGTGAAATATATGTGCAAAATTGTCCAACGCTGACTATTTGCCCACTCCCGTGAAAAAACAACACCTTTATCGTGGTGGAATCCACTTAAAAGAGGAGGGACAGCAAATACTGACTTCTGCCGTGGCGGAAGTCCTCAACAATCACTCCATTAATGCTCAGTGTTTTCCCATAAAAGCAATCATCACTCGGACATAACAGATGTGAATAGAGTAATTAACAATTATCAGGTCAGTAAAATACGCGTGCTGTCATGGAACATTAATGGTCTAGGTAACAAAATGAATAGACCCTGATCTATTTACATTTATCCGCAACTAAGATATAATATTCTTCATAGAAACAATGAAAGGGAATAATTTCACATTGGCAATACCTGGTTATAAATTCCACCATGTAAGTAGAAAACTCAAACATAAAAATGTCTGTAGAGCTTCTGGTGGTATTGGCATACTTATTTCAAATAAATATGCAAATTTAACTAGGATAGACCACACCTATGACTATTTGGTATGGTTAACATTAGCTACAGACTGTTGTCGGAAAAACATTAAAATTGGGTGTACCTATATACCACCAGAAAACTCAACATATGTCGGTGTAAGAAATGATTATTTTACTATGCTAGAAGAGGAAGTGGCTAGGTATATAGAAACGCACCACATCCTATTATGTGGTGACTTTAATAGCCGAACTGGTCAGGCCCCGGACTATAAAGCTGGGGTAATAGATACCAATGTAAATGTTCCAAATCAACGTTCTAATGAAGTAATTAACAAATACGGTAAAATTTTACTAAAGTTTTGTATAAGCACAGGTTTCAAAATAGCCAATGGGCGGATGTATAATGATAATGGTATCGGCCGCTTTACATACTACTCTCCCAATGGTTCAAGCACAATAGACTATCTGATTTTAAATGAAGATAACATAATCAGCAAATTTGACGTTTTACCGAAATTGGTGGAATCAGATCATTGTCCCATACAGTTCAATATTTCAAATACTAAACTCGATGATCATGATGATTACAACACAATAAAAATAGATACGTGTGTAAATGACAAAGCTTCTTGCTCTAATGTTTTCATATGGCAAGACGAGAAAAAACAAGAATATCAACTAGCTTTACGAAATGAGCAAACGTGTCATGCATTTGAGGAAATGCTGTGTGCCGTCACCGATGGGTGTAATACTGACACTTTATGTGACATGTTCAATGGTATGATAGAAAATGTAATTTCGCCATTATTCCCAGCAAGGAAACATATTTCGAAGCAAAGGAAGAACACTCAAAATAATTTTCCCTCCAACCCCTGGTATAATAAAGAATGTAAATCCTTGAAGTATGTTGTTAATAATATTGCTGAACAGAGAGACTTTAACGCACAGCATGGCGAATATAATATAATGTTACGACAATATAAGCAATTAATCCAAAGAAAGAAAAGACAATACCAGCAAGCCAAACTTAGTGAGCTGGAAAATATGAGAACGGAAGATCCCAAATCCTATTGGAAATTCTGGAAATCTTTAAATCCTAGAAATGTTACTAAAGGGCCTACTTCGTCAGACTTTGTGAAATACTTTGAACAACAAGTCTACCCACCACATGTGGATTATTTTGATTATGAACACATGAATAATATTATAAAGCAGGTTACTTCATTTCAACATAATGTAGAGCACGATAAATCTAATATGACACAGTCCTAAACAGTCCCATAACTGCAGAAAAAAATTAAAAAGGCAATTCAAAAGTTGAAATTCAAGAAAGCAGCGGCTGTAGATGGTATTTCTGCCGAATTTTACAAATATGGATGTAATGAACTATTGCCAGCATTAGAATTGCTGTTCAATACCATTCTTACCAATGGGGAATATCCATCTAGATGAGCTACCGGTATAATCCACCCTGTCTACAAAAAGGGGGACCATGATGTTCCAGATAATTATAGGAAAATCACAGTCATGCCGTGTATTGGGAAAATATTTGAATCTATACTTAATAACAGACTCTCATTTAAAAACGAAGTGTGTAATGATAATGATCTTTATCAAGCTGGTTTTAAAAGCAATTCGCGAACTACGGACAATATATTCATACTATGTGCCATCATAGATAAACAAAGGTGTCTTTCTAAACCCCTGTATACATGCTTTGTCGATTTCACAAAAGCATTTGACTATATTGATAGAACAGCATTATACTACAAATTATTGAACAGGGGAATAGACGGCAATTTGCTAAACGTAATAAGAAGCATGTTTTCTAAAGTGTCGTGTAAAATGGGACTCGCATATAAAAAAAGCGAATATGGGGTTCTACAAGGCGGTATGCTCAGTCCCAAACTATTCACGGAATTTTTACAAGACATATCCGCAACATTTGACCAAGATCAAGGTATCCCTGTGGACACCTTACTAATGGTATATCTGTTATTTGCAGATGACCTTGTCCTTTTTTCGAAATCTTCTGAGGGATTACAAAAACAGCTAACTGCTCTGTATTTATATGCTTCCCTTTGGCATATCATAGTAAGCATTCCTAAAACAAAAGTTTTAATCTTTAATGAGCGTTACACAAAAGTACACGGAAGCTTCCACTATGGTGATAACATTTTAGAAAAAGCTGAACAATATAAATACCTGGGTGTGGTGTATAGCACCAAGTCTGCTAATAACGTGTTAAAAAAAACTTTTTCTCATCTTGCTTCCCAAGCTGGGAAAGCAATTTTTTCTCTACGTAAACAGTCCCGTCCTGTGGTTGGTAAATTGTCACCCACTATTGCGTTCAAGGCATTTGATTGTCAAATATTGCCCATACTAGAATATGGAAGGGATATATGGTACACAGGCGATGATGTTAACGATCTGGAAAAAATCAATCTAAAATTTATTAAATCTACACTTGGAGTTAGAAAGCAAACACCTACACCTGCAATATATGGGGACACGGGACGATTTCCACTGATCATCCGACAACACATAACAGCCGTAAAATATTGGTGTAGAATTCTAAAACTATCTCAGAGCCATCCAGTCAGAAATGCCTACAATATGCTTCTTGAGCTAGATGGCATTGGCTTCACGAACTGGTGTTCCCGTATTCGCTCTGTCCTCGAACGAGCCGGGCTTGATCAAATTTGGGAATTACAGAATATTGGGGATACAAATAAATGCATGCTTTTATTTAAAGAATCAATTGTTAGAATATTTACAAAGCAGTGGAGAAAAGATATTGAGAGTTCAAGTAAGCTGCGCACATATGCATTAGTAAAAAAATATTTCTGTGTTGAACCATATATCTTACACACAAGGGGTAACCATCTCATAACATCAATGGCGAGATACCGAATGAGCTCACATGATCTAAATATAGAAAGAGGACGATACAATTAATAATCCAATCACTCCAATAAACCAGCGAATATGCACAAGGTGTGAATTAAACGAAATTGACGACGAAATACATCTTCTTCTCCACTGTAACACTATGAATAATGAACGCAAAATCTTGTTTAACTCTGTAACCGCAACTATCAATATACAGCCGACAAATGAAATGTTTCTACAAATTATGACATCTAGAGACATAACAGTGGTGAAGTCACTAGCGCAATTTATCTATGGTTGTTTTAAACAAATTAATTGTTAAAAACACCGAGTATAATAAATCAAAGTCACCTATCGCTATATTATCCATATTATCATCCCTCCATGATCTGACTTGGGTATTACCACATATCAGGACGGCTGTTGCTCTCGGATTTATTATTTGGCTTTTTAGGGTCGGTTAGGGACGTTTCCGTCCCTTTGTTATCAGACGAGGTGGGGCCTTATGGAGGATTTCAGAGTTGCTAAGTCAACTGATTTTATCTATGAGGTCGGGAATGTTTTTCTTCGAATGTAACTCCGAGTATGTGGTACTAACTAGGTCGTGAGTGAAATGGTATGAAATAAACAATATAGTGAATTAAAATAAGCTGTAATGTTTTTTTGTGCGAGGGACATATAGGTAATAAATCACTAGTTAATTAAATAAACTTTATTGTTATTGTGTGAGTGCCATGTCCTGCGTGAATGGCACACATAATTATTATCCGTATTGTCATTGTTGTTACATCACTAAGTCTGCAACACTCGATAGTATGAATGGTTCTGATGCTATACTTTGTTGGCAGTCGACGAACCACAATGTCCGACTTTTATTAGTATGTATATATTGTGTTTCGGTAGTAGTACTGTTATTACGTTGTTAAGTTTACACCACTAGTCAAGGGGTACTGGGATGATTGCTAGTAGTAGTACTTTTCGCCCCCATCCGGGGAGGGTCATTAGGGATCTGTTTCGTCTGTTGGATGCTGTTACGGCATTGTACGGAAGCACTAGTCTACAGCAATCATCCAAGGGCAGCTGCAGCCTCCTCGTATCTGGCTATAATCTTCGGGCGGATTGCCAGTGGCGTACCCTGGTTCCTCCGCTCAACAGCGGAGCCAATGCAGCACCCGCATCAGTGCTGGCGCTGATGTAGGCTGTGGTAGCCTTAAATAACCGGCAATAGCGTGTTTGACATTAGGTCTCTCACGTGGGATGAATGGAGTTACCCAGAGGGAGTGATCCTTCCTATTGTTACTCTGGGGACTATCCGACCCGAGGATAGCGGAGCTGTGCAAAATGCCAAAGAGTTTCATCATTAAATTGTACAGCGAAACTCAAGTCTCCGGTCGTCTGGGCATGTCTGGGGGTATATCCCCTAGACATGCCCAGAACCCCTTATCGGGCGAGCGAAGGAAAACGCTCTCAATAACCCACCATGCCCTCTCACCCCACCCTCACATCATCATCTGTACATCATTCATCTCATTAATTAACTACAACGTTTTTATCGTATTATAATGTCACTTAAAAGACCTTTTGTGCCGAAAAGTGACGTAAAGCAATGATTTACTACTACTACCACTAGTCAATAGCAGGGAGTCTCCGAGTTCATAGCGACTGTGCTTGCATGGTCATGGCTACCTGTTTCGCGGATTGCCACATTAATTGTACTGCTTTATATTATATATATATATTTTTTTTTTTTAAAAGACCATGTAATTTTTACCATTGTCTTATTTCATAGTCCAGTTACTGTAGCATAATTATGCACTTGTATATATTTTTGGTTTCTACGCTTTCCAGGGTGTCTTTTTTTGCTACTATATATAATTAGTATGTTATACATAGTAGCTATTTTATCT
The DNA here is from genome assembly GCA_964017125.1 of Flabesymbios commensalis. Classification (NCBI taxonomy): domain Eukaryota; kingdom Metazoa; phylum Annelida; class Polychaeta; order Terebellida; family Flabelligeridae; genus Flabesymbios; species Flabesymbios commensalis. The sequence goes on from OZ024905.1 coordinate 57,933,568, forward strand.
CTGGTTTTCGTGCGGGAAACAAAATGATAGACCCCCATGTTATCTTGGCTATGCCTTTTAATTTTATTTTAAGAAGTAGTCATTTATATTACCGAAATACCCAGTTATAATTATGACAATGCCACCTAACATGATTTTAGTTGTTTTGTCATACCATGTATATTGTCATATATATGATTTTAACAAACTAACATTCTTGTATATACATATAAATATCTCTCTCTTATTACTATGACAAATAAGTCTGTAATGACTTTTATTTCTGTCAATAAAATATCTGTCTATCTGTCTGTCAAGTTCCGAAATTCCGAAATAAAAAAAATACCAAAATAAAGTTTTTCCCTATTTTAACAAAAAAAACATTTTAGATACTGCCTTTTGTCTTTCCACGCATTATAGTATTGCCAAGCTGCGCGCATGATTGGTATTAAATGTGGTTTTCTAGACCGCGCACATTCATTGTTATGTTCAAATGACGAATAATTAGGCCTCTATGTATAGGCCCAAAGTTGAGGTAAGGTTTGCCCAGCGTCTGTGAGCTTACAGCAGCATTAATCCAAGATCAAACACTATTAGGTAAACATGCCGCTATAGGCATAGAAAATATATAATGATATAGGCCTACAAATCACAGCTCGCAGGTCTACGACAACCCAGCAAACACCACGCATTGACCCAATGCTGTTTTTACGTTGGGCCAGCGTTGCAGACGGTGGTCCAACATAAAACCAGCATTGGGTCAATGCGTCGTGTTTGTTGGGAAGGAATCTATGTAGTCTCAACGTCGCGCATGGATTAAAAACATAAGTAGCTGTACAGGTTATTAAATATGATTGCCGAGAGGGGGGGGGGGAGGGGGGCGGGGTGCGACGCGTGGAGGAAAGACGTCAATAGCACTCACTTAAATAATATATCCCATCAGTAGACCCAATACTAGTAGACTAATCGTTTAATAATGTTGTTCTATCGTCTGCGACCACCACTCGAACATAATCAGGCCTATATCTGGGAAAATATCATATTGTAATACTCTTCATTTTAGATTTTGTATAGTAAATTTGCTGTTCTATTGTAAATTTTATTTAATACCTGTAGGCCTATATTGTGAAATGTTTGCCGAGATCGCAAAGAAACAAAATATAAATATGTGAAAAACTAACTTTAGTCTACAGCACTTAAAATTAATAATGGGTACCGAACTGTTTTCCCGACCAAAAACGATTTTTGCAAATAATGTTTTAATATATTTTTTCAATTATTTTGGAATATCGGAACTTGAAGTTCCCGGAACTTGAAACTCGGAACTTGAAGTTCCCGGAACTTGGGAACTTTGAAACTTGGGAACTTGTTTAAGGCTATCCCTAATATTATGTGGTTGTGCGAACATACGCCTATGCTATTTTTTTATTTATCAACACAGCTTTACAGCATACATGTATAACAAAGTACTGTTTAATAATAATACCACTACGTATATAAATAAATCAAAGATAGTATAGGTGTGTTTGCTAAAAAAACAATAGGCCTTGTTTGCACTGGAATAGACCTAAAGTGTAATATAATATAACGTGTAGGCCTAATCATCATTTTCACACCGCACACATCACCAGCTACTAGTGAAGTCTGCGTTGACACACACCATCCCACAAATGTTTTGTGTTTGCTGGGATGCTGTAGCTTATAGTACGCCTTCTGTAGGCTACCTCTCGGTCACGGAGACTCCACACGAAACGAAATAATTACGAGTGTGCGGATTAAAAAAATGGTTTCCTTGGAACCTGAATACCAGACCGAGAGAAGAGCTTCGTCGTGACAGACAGGCAGCGTTATACCCAGGCTATACCAAGCCGTCGTCCTCTCCAATGACGTTGCGCAGGAGAGCCCATTGTGAAAATGACAGTCACACTGAACCCATTATTATCCATGATGGAGTTTTCCATGTAAAAGTCCATTATGACCATTCTGACCACCATCCCCCCCCCCCCCCCCCACCGTTATTGTCTCGCGTGATCTCTTATTTCCGGCTGTCCATCTATCCAGCCTAATACGCCTAATACTGGAAATAATGTTTATAATAGCGTATTTTACCCATTTTCTGTGAAATATCTTCATTTTTACAAATGCACTCCATCCCAGCAAAAACGAGACATCCATCACATGAAGTGTCAAATAGGGATTTTTTTATTATCACATAAACTAAATTCTATGATGATGCAAGTATATCATTATTTCGATATTGTTTCCTTGGGTAAGGTACTTCACCCGGAAATGTTTTATTTACCTCGGGTAAGAATGAGTGGGCCTACCTGGTAGACAGCTGTGTTAATGTGTACGATGAGTTCAATGAGCCTAAATGGCTGCAGGACTGTGTGCTCTCAGTGGAGTTGAAATGGAACACGAATGAACAGGATCAGCGACCAGTGGTTAAATGTAAAGTCGGATGATAGGTCTTCAGACTTGATATCAGAATATAAACCTGCACCCATACCTTTTTTTCTTTAATCAACAACAATTTTTCGAATACTGCTACATAAAAACAGAACACCATTATTAGCATATCGCCCAGTAGGTATTATTGCTTTTGTAAATAATAAATATTGGTCGAACACAAAGATATACCTAAACATCCCATACCTCTTCGTGCCTATGGTTTGAAGTAAATACAAAAATCACGGTTTTGTTGAAGACTTGTTATGCGGAGCATTTTAGGTTACACCCGTATGTTCTAAATATTCAGATATTAGTATATTTGATGATTTAATAACAGATTTGATTAATTTTAATAATATTAAATAATAATATGTTTTGATAATGGAGAATCATGATTCTCACACAGGAACACAACAAGATTTTATTTCATTTGGGTACAATTTTTTCCATGATGTTTATTTAGATGATGCATTCCAGATTCCGATACTTTAGTTGAGGGCATACATTTTACAGGTATTTCGAACAATTGTTCGGACACCAACTCTAATAACTGTGGTAACAGATTATTTGATTTCTGTAAATGATCATTTATAGAATGGACGAATTGGTGTTGTAAATGAAAAGGCCATTTCACAAATTTAAAAATTGTAATAAAAATAATCATACTAGTTTATATGATCCTTTTAAAACTCTAAAAAAAAACCTGAAAGACATATTAACAATAATTCCCACAGTGAACCAGATCTTGAAACATATTTTCTGATGAAGAAATTCTACAAGCTATAAAAACACACACAAAAATAAAACAAATGTGGAATGGCGGAGTCCTAAATGAATATATATGTAGCACCAATATGTTGCTCCTTATTTTTAAGAGTTTATTTAATTATATCTTAATAACAGAAGATATGCCAGAAAAGTGAATAATATGTAATGTAATGCCTGTGTATAAAAATAAAGGAGATAGATCATTATCCGAAAAATACTGAGCAATATGTTTACTCTAATGCTTTGGATTTTTTTTACCAGCTTAATTAATGCCCGTTTGACTAACTGTTTAAATTTAAACAAAGTACAACTAGAAAGTCAAACCGGATTTAGAGAGGTTATTCTAATATGGATCATGTTTTCACCCTAATATATCTAAAAATAAGTATGCTTCTCTTTGGCATACTTATAATCAGTTTTCTAAAAGGTATAATATTTGACAAACGCCATACGTCAGAATGTGACAACTTCTACTATGGTGCTAACGTGATAGCGAAAGCTGAAAAATATAAATACCTTGGGGTTGTATATAGCACTAAATATTCTTAGAATGTATTGAAAGAAACGTTCCTTCATCTCGCTTCCCAAGCTGGCAAAGCAGTTTTTTCTCAATATACGCCCCTATATCAAAAAATCTACCTAAAAGGATGCTCTAGCAATGTTCAAAATGTCATGCTTGTATCACCAAAGGCACTTTATTTTACATATCTGCTGGACTAACACAAGCAATCCCGACCTGTAGTCGGGAAATTGTCACCTGCTATTGCGTTTAAGGTTTTTGATTGTCAAATCCTGCCCACATTAGAGTATGCAAGTGATATATGGTATACCGGGGATAGTATATGACTTGGAATACATCTAAAATTTATTAAATCAACTCTGGGAGTTAGATAGCAAACATCTACTCCTGCAATGTATGGTGACACAGGACGTTTTCCATTGATTATCCGACATCATATTAAAGCTTTAAAATACTGGTGTAGAATTCTAGACCTATCACAGAGCCATCCTGTCAGAAATGCGTACAATATGCTACTAGAGTTAGATGGTACTCGATTCACAAACTGGTGCTCGCGTATTCGTTCTGGCCGGGCTAGTAAGCATGGGGAACACAGCATGTTGGTAATACAAATAATTTTATGCTTTCCTTTAAAGATTCAATTGTTGAAATATTTGCACATGAGCTCACGCGATTTAGAAATAGAGAGAGGACGATACAATGATCCAATAACTCCAATAAATCAACGAATATGCACAGGGTGTGAATCAAACAAAATTGACACTGTAGCGCTATAAATAATGAACGCGAAATCTTGTTTAATTCTGTAGCCGCTATTATCAATATGCAACCGACAAAAGATATGTTTCTACGAATTATGACATTTGGAGACATAACAGTGGTTAAGTCATTAGCGCAATTTATCTATGGTTGTTTTAAAAAAATTAAGGGTTAAAAATACTGAGTTTAATAAATGTAAAATAATTCAAGCTAAAATATTGTGTAGGGCCTATAAGTGTCGTGTCTTGCGTGATTAGCATAAATAATTATTATCTCGATTATGTGTCATTATATTTGGGCTATGCGGAACTTTAAACTTATTATTCTTGGCACGTTTTTGTAAGACGCTATTTTTCCTGCAGCTGACTTTTTATTTAATCAACTCGAAATTTTGACACAACATTCCCAGATTAGCCAGGAGGGGTGCTATGACTTCTAAGTCATCCAGTATGTTCTTCCGGATTTATCCTTGATTTTATGGATCACTATACTCTTGAATGGCAAAAGGCAATTTCTGCTTACTTGTAAAGTGAGCAGATACTGCACTATGCTGCTCTTCAAATGCAAAAGACAGTATCTGCTTATTTGTAAAGTTATTAATAATAATAATAATAATAATAATTATAATAACAAGAACAATAACAATAATAATAATAATAATATTAATAACAAGAACAACAACAACGACGACGACGACAACATCGACGACGACGACAACATCGACAACAACAACGACAACGACGACAATGACAACGACAACAACACAAACAACAACAACAACTAACGCAAGGTGTAGCCTATATATATAAGCTAACATGTTGTGGTTTCCGTATAGTATTTGTAGAACTATTCCACAACAGTCTTCCCAATTTAGATAATAAGCAAGCCAAATAAAATACAAGAAGCATATTTCAGATAAAAAAAATTTAAAGATAGAGTAATCATTAAAATAGGCATAGCAAGACTTTATAATGAAAATTATATAATTTTTCAAAATGAAAAACATTGCAGCTTACTTTGAATGCGATATGTTATTATTACTTATTGAATGAAAACAGAGCAGGAACCGTTGACGGTTTGGTTCTCTGAGTCAGAGAGAAACTCATTTCAATTGCTTAACCTTTTAGCAGATCTTAAAATCTGATTCCACATTCCCCGGCCCGCCTCTTATCTTATAAGCTGTGTAGGCCTAATGTAGATTTCCCACCTGATAATCAGTCTAGTACTATCATCAAGCTGCCTATCGAAGTGAGGTTCGTCTGTGTTCTGGTTGATCTGCATGGCAACATATTTTTCCAGAACGAGCAACATTATTCCAGGGACTTGTATCTTTTAAAACCTGTTGTATATTTAAACGAACAGTGATAAGGATTTGTTTTGATTGACTGGTCAAAACTAGAAATTCGCTCAACGATTTCTTATTTTGGACATGCATGTTCGAGATAAGAAATCGGGAATTTCGTCTCTATATCTATTCTAACTGGTAAATGCGCAGCACAGAAATTTTCAAAACTTTTGCAGTTCTAGTCTATGGACGTGTTTACAGCATATGGTCATAATAAGAAGCCAAAATAAAATCACTGATTTTTCATGATTTCAGCCTGATTGAGTCCCTTTAAATAAACAGTGGTTTTACGCTTTAGGTGATCTTTTTCTATCAAATAACTGAAAGCAGAAAAATATATATCTTAGAAAGGTTTCTTAGGTTTATATCAAGGTACTAGTATAAAAATAACAATGTTCATTTACCGTGAAAAGCGCTTAAAAATATTTTCATTTTGGCGGCCATTATGGATTTTCGAGAGACAAAATAAGAAGGCTCAACGACTAAATTTCTTCATCTGCTCCTAGAGAAGCTGTGTAGCAAATTTGGTGTTTTTCGCCGCCCGGTAAATATATTGTTAAAAAATGACGCAAAGAAGCGCAGCAAACACGACCCATAGACCCAATGCTGGGCCAATGTTGGGCCGATGTTGTAGACGGCGGGCCAACATTGGCCCAGCATTGAATCTTTGTATCGTGTTTGTTTGGGCTAACTAATAGAGGCTGAATACATTGAATTTTGAAGTGTTGAATGAGATTTCTTAATGTATTCTTGTCACGACAATGAATCAAAATAGATATAAATTACATATTTTCTGCGAATTCATGCATATAATGTATATCAACATAAATGTAGTTGGTTATATACATGCACATAAATGTCATAAATGTTAGATTTTTGAGCTATATTTAAAAAAAAAGATAAATTAGTATTTTTTCAGTTACGTTAAAGGGACTGGCCCACTCTAAAATCATAAAAAAATCGGTGATTTTATTCTGGCTTCTTAATATGACCATATGATGTAAACATGTCCATAGACTAGAACTGCAAAAGCTTTTTAAGTTTTCTGCTGCGCATTCACCTGTTAGACTAGATATAGAGACGAAATTCCCGTATTTCTAATTTTTGACATGGTTGTTAACAATTAGAAATCAGGAATTTCGTCTCTATATCTAGCCTAACTGGTGAATGCGCAGCACAAAAATTTAAAAACTTTGCAGTTCTAGTCTATGGACATGTTTACATCATATGGTCATATTAAAAAGCCAAAATAAAATCACCGATTTTTTTTATGATTTCAGCTTGGGCCAGTCCCTTTAAAATAAACTGTGAAAATAAATTATGGCATACATATACGACTTCAATTACGGTGACTTTTTGTAGAGAATCCTTGTTTTGCGTGTATGGTGAATCTGTAACACTTTAGCTATCCATTCATCACTTCCCGTATCGCTAAATAGTCCAGGTACCATGCTTGAACACACACTGAAGAAGTTCGGCACAGATCATATACCAGTATTTAAACAACATTGGTCAAGGTCTCGTGTTTGCTTGGTGTCCTGACCGGAGTGTTGGCCCATCGTATGCGATATTTAGGCAATGCTGGGCCAGAGTTACCTTCGATTTTCACTGGCAGCTCGGAGAGATTGTTAGAGCTGTACACATATACATGATATACAGGAGGAACTACTGAGAGCATCGTTTACTAAAGATCCTTAGAAGAGCGATACAGTACACATATGCTATGTGTAACGATTGAGATAGGTGGAAACCTAAAGGCATCGAAGAAAAGTATACTATTCCGGAGAGTTGGATATTGACATAATCAATATAATTATTATACTTGAAAGGTAATCAATTTTAGGAAAGATTTATGTTTGTACTTGTATTAATATTAGTTTATCTCCGTTATGTCAAACTAAGAATATCACATTTACACTAAAATTCCATCTTTTGCAGTTTTTTATTTCTTTAATGTACTTATTCACTTTATTATAGACAATAGTCGAATATGAGCGCCAATAAATCCAAAAATGTATTTATAAATTGATGCGGCTAATTCATTGAGCAGGTGCTAACCATTTCCTTAGTCAGCAAAACACTGCCACGGCTATTATATATTATTATATATTATAGCATTAATAAGTATGGTTTTTGTACTAGGGCATCGTACTAGAAGAAGCTGCAAACAATGGGCTATCAGGTCTGTTTAGCCCTTGAAGCGTTGCATTTTTTATGTAAACCACTATTAGAAATATTTTTAGACGTCAGAATATGACGTCTACAGACCCCGCGCTGTAAGGGTTAAACCTCTAATTGTACAGCAGCAGGGGGACCAAAATGTGGAGGTACCTAAACCGGCGGTACAACATTTGTCCACATATCCAGAATTGTTGTACACATACCTAAATTTTAGATAAACTATTTGCTAAAATAAAATTTACGAAGGAAGCCAAGATGCCGATCACAAAAGACCAAAAACGTCTAACAGTTCAGCTTTAAATTATCTTCTGGAGCTTTCTCTGAACCCTATTAATATAAGTAATAATACATATTATTATATTAAAAGTGACATACGAGCGTGTGTTTTTCGACCACGATTAACTAGACATATTTTAAGTAAGACCACACAAATATATTATCCAGTTTCAAATAGAACATACGTAGCTGTCTGCTATAGCAACAGTTGTGACTACCCGTACCAAAGTTAAACAAGCTCATAATTTATTTTCTTGTTAATGTTTCAGATGCCATTTTTTTATTTATTACCCTAGAATTGAAATATTCTAAGGATTCAAATGGAAATTAAAATCTAATATTATACACCAAAACCGTGTTCATGACTGTAAGGCAAACAATGTTTGATAATGTATGTCTTCATTGATCCCACGGTAGCCAATTTGAAATTGGTCATAGTGAATTAATACTTAACAAATCAAGTATTATTAACCTGATTTAGATTTTATGGATGTCTCCGAACAAAATAATATCGCTGATAATGGTTTACGTACAGAACAAACCAGAGTTTTCGAAAATATTTTTTGCCATTTTTACGGCGGCCATCTTGAATTCATTCCTAAATTATTATATCTAGTGCTTAAAATACATCAATACATTCAATAGATTTATTGAGCATTAAGTGCAAGAATAGACACAAAAGCCGTGTTTCTGAGATCAATATTAAGCAAACCACGTTGAATAATGCATTTGAATATAATGCATTGATTTCACTGCGGTCGTTTTAAAATCTGCCACATTGATTAATTACCCTGCAAATCAAGCACTAATGCTTTAACTTTGACTCAAGGGGTCTCCCTTAACCAAATGAAACCGATCGTAGAGGTTTTCTTACAGAATAAAACATGTGCTCGTAAAATATTTACAAAAAAATGAGAAATTTTGGACATTTTATTGTCAATTTTCGGGTGGCCATCTTGGATTCGGTAGTAAACATCTCATTCCAGCGTTTTGTAACTACTTGCGCGAATAATAAAATGTAAGATTAGACACCATTAAACCCGTGTTTGGGACATGAAACCATACTCAATAATAAATTTCAAGAGAAATTATGAATTTTACGGCGACCATTTTGAAATTGGCCATACTGATCTATTCCTCGAAAAATCAAGCATTGGACTTAAGGAGTGTGTCTGAACAAAATGGTATCGTTTATGGAGACTTTGTGCATAAATGAATCTGTTGTCATAAACTATTTGCAAAAAAATGCCAAAAAAGATTTTTTTTTACATTGCATTTTGCAACAGATTTACAATATCTAAAACAGTTCCTCGAGGTAGGAGTTTAGATCTATATTAGATCATTTTTACTATTATATCCATAGATATATGACCTTAGGGGGAGCAAACAATAAATCCATCAATATATCATTTAAGTGGCCAAACATTGTGACAGTGTGAGAACGACGTGAAAATCACATTTTAGCGAATATTTTATCTAAAAATGGGGTAGGCGTACAAAAGTGTCCAATTCTCAGCCAGCCACCATCCCATTTCCGGCAATATCATCAACCAGATTATGTAGCTAGATACCCCTGGCAGTGGCGGATCCAGGAATTTACAGACGGGGGGGGGCCGATTTGTCAAAAAATGGTACACGCCAGAGCTAGCCCTTATATGCTCTAGAGGGGTCCGGGGGGTGTGCGGTAAAAATGCCATTGGTAAAAATGCCATAGGTAAGATTGCCATAGGTAAAAATGCCATTGGTAAAAATGCCATATGGTACAAATGCCATTGGTAAAAATGACAGATGTTAAAAATGCCATTGGTAAATATGCCAGATGGTAAAAATGTCATTGGTAAATATGCCAGATGGTAAAAATGCCAGTGGTAAAAATGTCAGATGGTAAAAATGACATTGGTAAAAATGCCAGATGGTAAAAATGCCAGGCCAAATTTTCGTAGAGGTATGTTTTCGCCGTGCGTCCGTCCACCACTCTTGGCGAGATAACCTGTTTCTTGCATGTTCACCCTGCGATCTCTCCGAACACATTTGAAAATAATTGTCAAGGATCAAATTCAGATTGGCCGCCTCAAACATTTATGTTCTTTCCTACTATCCCAATCGACTTGCAAATTTTTATTATATTTTTTAAACTGGTATGAAAATAATGCAGACCATATTCAAAATTACTCTTGCTTGGACAAGTTAGTTTTTCGTTTGTGCGCGGGACTAACTTGTCAGTTTTTATTCCCATACTTGGCCCATGTGTTTACCCTGACAACCCCAGATTAGTTTGAAAATGACGAGGATCAGATTAAAATGGACGGCGATCAGACCGCTCTCCAACATTTTGGAATAAAAGTATGGATATTTGGTGTGGTCGATCATTGTGGTTATTGTTCGCAATTACATTTTTTGTGAAAAAACTTGTTTAATAAAGAGCTGACTATCTTTATTAATTGAAAGTGTTCTTTTGCACTTAGGGCTATTTTTCGGGTTGTGCTAGCAGTGGTTTTTCGCTGATTACATTTCCATCATCTGGCATTTTATCATCTGGCATTTTTACCAATGTCATTTTTACCGTTTGACATTTTTACCACCATGTCATTTTTACCGTTTGACATTTTTACCACCGGCATTTTTACCATTTGGCATTTTTACCACTGGCATTATTACTGTCTGGCATTTTTACCACTGACATTTTTACGATCTGGCATATTGACCAATGACAATTTTTACCATCTGGCATATTTACCAATGACATTTTTACCATCTGGCATTTTTACCAATGGCATTTTTACCTACTCGTTCTAGACCATATTTCGGCCGAAATATGGTCATTTTTTTTTGTTTTTGGGACCCTGAACGGGGGGGGGGGGCGCCGGCTGCGCCCCCCTCAGGATCCGCCACTGCCTGGGAACAATTCTAGATATATGTGGACAAATGTTGTATCGCCGGTTTAGGTAGGCCTAACTCCTTAAAGCTCTTTCTCAAGTGTCTGCTGCAGTACTATAAGCGCTAATTACGACTAGGGGCCTATCGTAGATGTAGAGTTCTATACGGGGTTTTTTATCCTTCAAACAATACATTTAAAGTGAGCATTAACCCTTAAAGTGCTGAAATATTTTTCTATAAACGATGGAAACCAAAGGGTTTTTTCATTTTGAAATCATCCTAAATGTCTTAGTTAGCTCTTTAATTCTGATTCATTTGAATACCTATGTTATGGGTCTACTGTCATTAGAAATATGTTTAGGCTACTCTTACAGTGCGGGGATCGACTTTATTCGACTTTAGTAAACGTCAGATTCTGACGACTTAAAGGGACTGGCCCACTCTAAAATCATAAAAAAATCGGTGATTTTATTTTGGCTTCTTGATATGACCATATGATGTAAACATGTCCATAGACTAGAACTGCAAAAACTTTTTAATTTTTCTGCTGCGCATTCACCAGTTAGACTAGATATAGAGACGAAATTCCCGTATTTCTAATTTTTGACATGGTTGTTAATAATTAGAAATCAGGAATTTCGTCTCTAGGCCTATATCTAGCCTAACTGGTGAATGCGCAGCACAAAAATTAAAAAAACTTTGCAGTTCTAGTCTATAGACATGTTTACATCATATGGTCATATTAAAAAGCCAAAATAAAATCACCGATTTTTTTATGATTTCAGCTTGGGCCAGTCCCTTTAAGTCGATCCCCGCACTGTAAGAATCAACATAGGCCTACTTCTAATGGCCGGAAACCCATAACATACATGTAGGCTAGGTATTCAAATAAATCACAAAGAGCTAACTAAGACATTTATGATGATTTCAAATGAAGAAAAAACACCTTTGGTTGCGACGTTTTTTACAAATTAATTCAGCACTTTAAGGGTTGAAGGTATGAGTCTCGCTTGCGAGACATTATGTAAAGTGCGTGACAATTTGAATGAGATAACTTAGCGGGTAAAGGGTTATTACGCACATACATGTATGCAAGGCACTCGACGTTGATTCAACAAATTTTATAGTCTAACGTTTCCAGTAGGTATGTAGGCTACGGTACAGTAGGCCTATATATTATTAGTGACGAATGATATAAGCGTGGAAAAGCAAAGTAAATGACTGTTCACCCGTTGTTAATTGTTCAGTACCTAAATAACATCACTGTTTGACAGAGGGACTCAGTCATATTGTGCAAAATGTCGAAACTACCAATACAGTGTTTGCTCAATTTTTATGTGACTGCATGCATAGGGCCTACAAGGCACTGTTGACAATTCGCAGGTATATAGGGAAGAGTAAACATTAGATGTTGGTGCCTTTATTTTTACGATGATCTTTGTTTTGCGGAATTCGAACGTGAAGAAAATGTCTCATATAATTAACAGATTATACACTCCCACTCAGATAAGAAAATGTCTCATGTAATTAACAGATTATACACTCCCACTCAGATAAAAAGATGTTGCGTCTGAGTTAAATTAATATGCTTAGCCCTAATAAAGCACTGGGCTATTCAATTTAAATTTTCATTTACTTGAAGTTGTGTCTCGCTGACGCGATACACAACTTCAAGTGACTGAAAAGACATGTGATTTGTGAAATTTAAGTTTCAACATATTTCAGTATTTCAAGATTTAGGAAATATTTTATTTTAAATAGGCCTAACTGGTTACGCAAGTGCTAATAAAACACGGAATGTCTAATGCAGTCGACATCGGTGATCTAGGAGATAAGACAACGAATCACCATTGAGTCAATAGTTGTTTTTCTTTAACGCTTCATGTTCTTCAAGATGTTTTTCTGAGATAGGGCCTAGTTGGTCTATGCATATATAATATAATACGCCACTCATAATCACTGGTGCGAGTCATGCAGCTAGACGTGATAGCCGCCACCCAGAAAACACAAATTATGTGCATAGCATTTACAAAATATCGGGCCAACGTCGAAGACGTTGGACGATGTTGTATAAATGTTATGCTAATGTTTTGTGTTTGCTGAGAAAGGCAGTCATTCTCAAAGTAGGCCTATGTATTGCCATATACACGTCACCGGTCAAAAGCTCCACAGATCTATCAGCGGCCACACGGTATTCTGTCGGTGAGCGACACTGCCTCAAGCAGTGAAGTAAAAAGATTGAATATAATATCATATATATATATATATTTTTATATATAATACTTTAAACCGAACGTCATTTATTCCAGAAAGAGTTTACAAAAAGGTTTGTTATAACTATGATATTTAGACAATCTCAACACTATTTTACTTATTTTATGGTGCATTGCTGGGGTTGGAAGATTATATATTTTTAGGTGAATTTTAATATGACTTATTCTGTTTTTTTTTTATGGCATTGTCAATAGATCTTTAACCCTTTGAACACGAGATTATTATGCTACTGCGCTGTTTCTGAAACGAGATTATTTTATGACGTCATAGTTATCTCATGCAATCAAACCCGGAAATCTCCGGGCCTCGTATCTGAATGGTCTCCCTGAATCACGGAGATCTCCGGGCCTCGTCACAAACGGGTTAAGAAACAATAATTTATTAAAATTGACCAATTATCCCCTTACGTCACATATTTATACCTCTTAAAGTGTTTAACGCTGTTATCAGCAAAACAACTTTATATTTTTGTCTCGTTTAAGTGATCTTTTATTGCCTTTTCCACAAAATGCATTTTCTACATTTGTTTCAAACAAACTAGTCCAGGCATTTCAAAGGGCAAAGTTGGATAAAAACTATATAAAGCTGAAAATTTAGATGCTTAATTTGGCACGATAAACTTATTTCGGTCCTATTTTACTAAAGATTTTAGGATTTATTTAGATGGTCATCCTTAATAACTCTTAAAAAATCCCGAAACATTTGTTTCAGACGAGCTAGTCCAGGATTTTTTAAGGGTGAAGTTGGAAAAAAATAATATAAAACTGAAAATTTAGATGCATAATTGTCACGATAAACTAATTTCGGGTCCTATTCTAACAACAATTCAAGGAGTTATTTAGATGGCTCTGCTTAATACCCTGTAAAAAGTTGTAATACCTCTTTTTTTAATTATTTTTCACGGGAAACTCATTTCTGGTCTTCTTCTAAAATTTTAAAGCCGCTTTCATGTGTTTATTGAATTAAAAAATGACTACCTGTTACCATACTGAAATCGTAACTTAGGGAGAAGTTCAAATATATTCATTTGTAATACATTTTGTTAGCATAACTTGTCACGAGAAACTTATTTCGTGTTCTATTCTAAGATTTTAAAGCTTCATTCATTGCACAGATCAAAATAGCCGACATAGCCGACATAAACATGATGAAAGTGGAGTGCAGGTATGTGGATTGATTATACAGAAACTATGCAAATACTTTTGGAATCAAATTTAGTGTATGTGGTCTAGTCCTATACAATGTCCTTAATGTTGCTGCAGCCTTTCATATGATGATTAAACGTACCACCAGGACGACTCAACTCCCCCTGGTACCGGTAGGGGAGAGTGGGGCACCTTGACCATAGGGGTACGTTGAACCACTTTACTTTTCTCTGATTGTTTCAGTCACAATCGCCAGATACCCCGTCAATATGACCACCTGGTGGTGTGTGAACGAACCAAAAATTAAAGGGCACATTTGATCACCTCATCAAATTTTCTGCTATTTTTAAAAATTATCAACAAGAAAGTGAATTTTACGAGGTGATTTTAATTTCTTCTAATTTTTATTGAAACGTAGAATTAAATAACAATTTTCGTTACACAGAAACACTTTCAAGGCTAATTTTGAATAAGAAATACTATTTCACATTTGTTTTGACAAGAAAAAAATTGGCAGCCATTTTATCTTGAGGAATTTTGATGGGGCACGTTGAGCCACGAAAAGTGGGGCACGTTGAACCATAGTTCAATGTAAAGTGGGGCACCTTGAACATAGGGGCACTTTGAGCCACTTGATTTTTCAATCAAAGTCTGGTGTTGTACAAACACATATCATATATAACTAGGCTATCACAGATGGCAATAGTGCCGCTTATGTGTCATTTCAAAGCCGTTATTTCATTTTTTTATCGTGGTTCAAGGTACCCCGACTCATCTTAAGTGAGAGATTAAGTTCAAGTTATTTTATGCCAGGATGTTACCTTTTTCTACAGCTGTCATTTGCCACACAAAAAATAATTCAGTTCCATTCTGACTTGACAGGGGGTTGAAAAATAGAAAAAATGGCTCAAGGTGCCCCACTCTCTCCTACTACTAAATTTATTTGTTAGCACTAAAAA
The DNA here is from genome assembly GCA_964017125.1 of Flabesymbios commensalis. NCBI lineage: Eukaryota > Metazoa > Annelida > Polychaeta > Terebellida > Flabelligeridae > Flabesymbios > Flabesymbios commensalis. The sequence goes on from OZ024905.1 coordinate 57,949,102, forward strand.
TCCTTGAACAATTCGGTATAGTATCAATGTTAAGATTAAATAAATTAAACAATGTATCGTATCCCCGCGCATAAACGTGATTGCAGGTGAACATTGCACCTTTTAAGGTTATTTTTCTGTTCAAATGTATTAAGTGCATGCACTTGTTTTCGAAAACTAAGTGCACACCTATCCTCAGTGACCCAATCAGATATTTAAACTAGAAAAGGAATTCGCGAACTCCAAGGCCCGGCTTTAGGCTGCATGAGTGCCATAGACAAAACATCGGCTTAATATTTTGTAAATATTTTTTTATAATACATAACTGTATCGGTCTTCCTCATGGGCCAGAATCCTAAATTTCCAGGATATAACTGAGGAAATAACCAAGGAAACAAGGTAAAGTATATATTTTCAGCGTTTATTCATTCCACCACCATCGCCGGTGCTGGCCAACATCCATTCGATACTTGCCGGTGAATATCGTGCTGCGCGTGTTTCTACGACACACACGATGTAGGCCCATACCCCTCCAATTTCGGTTCAATGTTGGGCCAGTGTCGCAGTTTATTGCTGGTTCAATGCAGACAAATTGGCTACGACTCTGGCCCAACACTATTCCAACACTGGGTGTGCTGTGTACCTAGCAGCAGCACCCCAGCAAACACGTGCCATTTACCCAATGCTGTTTCAATGCTGGCCCAACGTCTTTGACGCTGGCCCGACATTAAAACAGTTTTGGGTGATTGTCCCGTGTTTGCTTGGACTGTATAGCGGGTGACGCTTTCACCTCCCGTCGCCAGAAAAGCCACTACCCTGATAACACGGTACATTGGCCAAATGCTGATGTAATTCTGGCGACTGTCTGTGACGCTGGGCCAACATTACTCATTCCTTATCCCTCGAAGCCCGAATCACGGATATAATCGGAATATATTTTTTTTCTTAGCACTTTGTAAACACGCAACTACTTGACCTAGCGACATCAAACGCTACATTTGACATGTTCAGAAGGACAGTTCCTCAGAAATATCAACCGTTTCCCACACACGGTACCCCTCTTTCCGAAAATTAGGACACAAACATTATTGCAATAAACTTAATAAGCTCCTGGCCTTCGGCCGGGCCTAACAATGCTGTCGTCAACTTGTTGTTTATATAGATTTCTCGGCCCAAGTCTAGTATTCTACACGCTAATTCAAATAACAGCTGGATGACGGCGATGATTGGCCGATCTCGTGATTCGACAGGCTGAACCATTCTTCGATTTGTCGGGGGCAGAATACAGGACTTGGACCGATTTCTCTGTCTGATAATTCACGTACAAACTTGAAATAGTATATATCATTATCATATTTGTATTACATACTGATAAATGACAAATCTTTTTAAAGACCTGAATGAACTAATAGTGAAATATCGGTAGCTGATCCTACGTGGAATTACACTAACGCTTCAAAGCTTGTTCACCTATAATATAGGCATTTATTACCGACATATTTACAGATACAAGAATGGCATAGAAACGTATTACCACCAGCAACCCAGTAAACACAAAACATTTGTATAACATTTATACATTGTTGGACTAGCGTCGGGGACGTTGGACCGACGTTGCATAAATGTTATGCAGATGTTTTGTGTTTACTGGGAAGCGGGAGATGGCAAATTTAAAATGAGAAAATGAGAAAAAAGAAAAATCTCTTTTCATGGAGCTTGATGCTTAGTTGACCTTAGTTGTGGTTGCAAAAGCTGGTTGCATGTTTTTATGCAGCTGCAAGCCAGCAAATCTGCCTTTGTCTGCGATGTGCTCAAGCTGTATGAGAATTGGGTGCAGTGAGTCGTCAATAATTGACTAAAGTGAGATCGATGAGGAAAAATGGCACAACACTCTCAGACAAATATTGTTTTGTTGATTAAATATGACATTTTTGCTATTATGTGATATGCAATAATACAATATTAACTGCATATTTCTTTTGGATATTGAGTACTTTGTTATAGCTAACTCGCTCCTAATGATGCCTCTAATTGCGGTCACCTTGGAAGTAAGCTTTAACAAAACCTTAAAAGTTTCAGATATCTTCAGAAATGAATTCAGCATTAAAAATCATGTGAAAATGAGGTATCTCATCAATAGTCAAATAGCTACGGAATTACAAATTCATTATGACGTTCGGCAGCCATTTTGATTTTTTGTCAAAAAAAGATTTACTGAAAATAAAGAGGGACACTTTGAACAATCCTGAAATTTTCAGCTTTGTATTATTGTTTTCCATTTCAAAATCTAAAATATCTGGACTAAACAAACAAACTAAGCCGTGGCACCGCCCTTTTTAAGGTTCGGTGCGAGTTTCGGTGCAACTATATTAGGGTCCTAATGAGAAAGATTTTTAAATCTGATAATTCATTAAAAAAATTGTAATAGAAAATCTCATAAAACTATTGGCGAAAGTTGACCCGCATACAGCACGTTTGACAAATCAAACATTATACTATTATTTTGCCTTTAGGATTTAAAATATATCGCGACTAATGTGAATCGCTGTAAACCAACGTTGGGCCAACGTCTCATGTTCGCTGGGCCGGATATAGCCCCCGATACCAATAAGGTCATACGTGGTGGCACAGCTACAGCTCATTTTATGCTGCTTGAATCAACAACGCTGCAGCAGTGATAAGGGTAAAGTTGACTTAACTCTGAAACAACGTATAGTTATCAGGTTATGTCAGGTCTAGTATTACCTGAAATTGAGTACGCCATATAATATACAGGTAATAGGTCAGGTAGCCTTCATGCATAGACGACAATACAATAGCAATATCCTGCGCATGAATGATGTAGACCCTACTGTCCTTCTGTGACATTATATTCGAGGAGATATATATGACGCAGACGATTTTAACACATCAATGCTGGCATTGTAAATCCTTGTATGTCAACTCTCAAATAAATCAATTTTGTTTATTTAAAATAGGTTACCGTTGTCTGGAAACCGCAAACACCCCAGTCAACTCATGGGTTCCAGATACAAATATAATTTTCAGTGCAGTTTAGCAAGATACCACATTAAAAATAATATAGCCTATCATTTTTAGATTTTGTATTCAAGTTATCTCTCTTTTTTTTAGCAGCGTACAGTTTGCAGACACGATGGGAGGCAAAGTGTTTTTGGGTATCTGCATTTGGACGACATTTGCACTTATCGGTATGTATTATGCCAGTATTTTAGTTCCTTGAATGTCAATGAAATATATCGGCTACCACAACAATTCTATATTTGATATGATATGATATGATAAAATCTTTTCTATAGCGTGGTATCCTGCAGACATGCAGATCAGGACGCTTCACAGTCATAACGTTTAAGAATAACAAATCTTCTGTCTAAAACATATAAAAAACGTCTAAAAATAGTTAAAATGTTTATGTGTGTACGTTGAATTTTATTGAAAGCTATTTGCCTTCGTAGTAATTGATGAATAAATGAATCTTCAATTGAGTCTTATATGATGCAAGTGATTTTGACATGCGGACTTTGGCTGGTAGCTTATTCCACAGTTCTGGAGCAGCAACCTGAAAGGCACAAGTCCCAATCGCTTTTTTGGATGTAGGTTCCAAACTATTTCTATCCATTTAATATAATAGTTTGGTAACCAGGTAACATATCTTGAACCGTTTGAGATTTGTGAAAATTGGGACCAATCCACAAGCCTGAAAGCCATCTTCTTGCTTAACAGATTAAATCTTATTTCAATTTAACACCTTGACTTGTTACACATAAAAACATAAAAAAGGGTAAATCATTATTTGTCTACATGCTGAAATCTAAAAAGGCCTACATAGTTCGTGAACTGGTATATGTGGATGGAAAGCTAAAATAATAATGGTTGGCCTACTCCTATATGTTGCGCTCAATTATTTTATGTATCTTATGACAATGACGTCCAGGGTGGATGTAATTGTTAAAAGTGGATGATTTGAGGATAAAAACTTTTGAACGTATAGTTGACCCAAAATCCAAGACGACTGCTGTTTGTGATTAATTTTAATTTGATGGCTAAGCGATATGAAATGTGATCTGTTTGATTTATTATTAGGCCTATAGATGTGCGATCGAGGAATACATTTTTTTGCATTTAGAATTTTTCTGAGCTAAATTTAAAATAGCCGCCTTGATGGAATTGGAAAGGGTGGTATAGAGGACTTACCCGGCTAAACCAGGCCACTCGCATTGCGCGGAACTCGCGATGTCATCAGGGTATAGAGGACTCATAATAATAAATTATAGTCATTGACATAAGATAGTTTTTACTTTTATTTTTAAGTGTATAATATGAATACGCGCATACGTGTGTTTTGAAAAATAAGTTAGCTGTGTCCAAAACCTACAGATATAAGTGCTCGTCCTGAGCGACTAGACCTGAAGTAGCCACGTTTCAGTATTTGAGGAGTATACCCAAAGATATTGCCTGAACGGTTCAACCTGTTGACGAATTAGTTTCATCTGAGGCCTAAACCGAAGTTGTGTGGCATTTTTATTATAGCCTCTCGGATAACTATAAATTAAACATCAGAAATAAAAATGAAATATTTCAACAGCCTAAATTCAGTGGTCCCATAATACAGGCCGATTTGTTTCAAGCTAGGATGGAATCTATGTCAGGAGGGAGGGTCTTCGTATTAAATAGTTTTCGGTGTAAACTGGGTGGGGTCAGGGGATGAAGAAGGAGGACATTTGAAAAACAGTCACTTATTCTTTCATTTTCATTCACTTTTCATTCACTTATTTCTAACTACACCACTTTTTAATAATAATAGCGCTAATATGAAATATATAAGGTCTTCTAAAATGGCCGTCATCTTGGATTTTACCTTTTTTTACCCTGTTGGTCCTCTGATTAATTATATCACGTGACAATGATAGGAACTATTGTAAGGCATTGTATAACAGTGATCAGAGCTTTTCAAAGACATGGAATGTGCAGGGCTGCATTATAAATACATACTTTGGTCTGCATATGTTTTTTATATATCTTAATTACATCTTCACACAGGAAGTTATTTACCGCTATAATAATATGTATCATACCTGAATCATTAAAATCTCAGGTTATTTTTCAATAAATAAAAATAACTGAACCAGCACGGTACCAGCAATAAACAACTGTTTTTATCAGCCGATATTTGAGGCATGGAACCATATATCATACAAAACAGAAAAAAAGTATCCCAATGCGTGTCACTCACAACGGACTTACACCTGATGCAAAAAAGTACAAAGAGCCTAACGCCGCAAACGTGACGTCCCTGCAAACACAAAACATTTGTAAACCATTTATACAACGTCGGCCCAACGTCTTCGACGTTGGTCCAACATTGTATAAATGTTATAGAAATGTTTTGTGTCAATAGCATTCATATTTGAATGGAATGTAATCAATTATTGTGAAAGACGCCTTCTTTTGGTGTTTTTCAAAGGGCCATTGATGCCAAATTTACGAGAGATTGAAAGCCGTGCTGGGGGCACCACCTAGCATTTGAAAAGCGCGACAAGGATTATATGTTATTCGAGGATTAGCCCCCCACCCTATTATATTGTGCATCATCCGGGTGCAATATTCATGCAAACACAAAACGTAACAGAGAGAGCGTCGACGTTATACGAATCAGTGTATACGTATTGGGAAGAGGTATATAATGGGCACTTTAGAATATGATTGTAAGCTCTGAACAAAAGGGACTCCTCTGCATCGTATCCAACAAACACAAGATTTTGACCCAATAATAATTTAATGTTGATCCATCGTCTGCGACGCTGGCCCAGCATTAAGCGCCTGCTAACATTGCTGGGTATTGAAAGACAACGTGCGGTGTATGCATCCTGTAATATTCGTTACACCCAACCCTTGTGAAGGAGCGCGCAAGGCGTGGCCTTGCGCAAAATTAACGTCGATACACTGGGTACTTCAACCTTCACTCGACGAGGCCGCTTTTAGTGTGATCGCCTTGACCCAGGAACCATAATATCTAAGGTGGACAACATCATTCTGCTGTCAAAGGGAGACGTTATATATTTTTTCTAACATGGACTTAATAAATGACTTCTAGGGTGGACACCCGTCTGAAAAATTTAGATGTAATGATGTAGTCAAACATCTCCCTGATCCACCCCACCCTCTCTTAAACATGTTAAAAGAAGCTGTTAATTTCATGAAAATAGTCACGCACCTGGCCATGTGTATTCCTTGGCCTGACCATGTGGCTTATAATGTCAAGGACACCATTTCTGTTAGGTATTGCCTTATTGGTTAAATAAAAATTCAGGTCAAATTCGTGAATATTTCTACAAAACACATTCTACAGTGTAATCAGAGCCAGTGGAAGGATAGTGGATCTCAATAAATGAGAATGACAGTACTAGGCCCATGTACTGTACAGTGTTAGACGAACCAAATCTATAGACACACTCACAAAGTAGCAAATCCATAATCAAACCCAATTCCGAACTATTGTATAATTATTGTATAATAATGTTTACCGTCACTGCTCCACTTTGAACTTCAGGTAAAATACATCTGTAGGTTAATACTAAACTACTAAACTGTTGTGTAACTCTCGAAATGATTTCTGGAAAAAGCGATTCACTGATTATATATACAGTATAACCTCGGTTCCGGACCACCTCAATAAGCGGACCACCTCGCGTCTCGGACCACTTTTGTCCAGTCACAAAGTTTTCCCATTGACGTAATGCTTGAGGATTAACCCTTAAGCGAACCAAGCTCGCTATTCGGGACTCGGACCACTTTTTTAGCACAAAACCTCGAACCTCGCACCAGTGACAAAGCAAGCATTCACACCTACGGTGAAAGTCGCGCCTCCACACTTGGATGCCCACAAATGACAGACAAAGATTATCTGGATAAGACCTTGTAACCTCCATGGTCCTTGTGAGCGGAACGCCCTGAACCGTGATATCTATCTGGCAATCTTGGTGAGGCATTCAAATTGCCATGGGCCCTATATGGTGGACGTCGCGCCTTCACGCTTGCTTGAACACAAGCGACACCCGTGTGATTGATCAGAATGAATCTTATTTCATGTTAATTTTAATTTATTGGTAGCTTTTAATAAAGTAAGGCTTTAAAATTGCCATGGACCCTATTTGGTGGACGTGGCGCCTTCACACTTGCTTGAACACAAGCGACAACCGTCTGATTGCTCAGAATGAATCTTATTTCATGTTAATTATAATTTATTGGTAGCTTTTAATAAAGTAAGGCATTAAAATTACCATGGCCCCTATATGGTGGACGTCGCGCCTTCACACTTGCTTGAACACAAGCGACAACCGTCTGATTACTCAGAATAAATCTTATTTCATGTTAATTTTCTTTAAAGGGACCCCTTGGGATGAGACATTTTCAATGTTGTCAATTTTGAAAATTTAATTTATATGAAGCTATATAGCCTACTGATCTTAACTGAAAATACGAAAAAGTAAAAAAAAAACAATTTTAAAGCACTGAAAAAGAGTGAAATAGTTGTATTTCCAGGTCGTATATTGCCATGTAAACAAAACAAGTCAGCAATATTCAGCACTTTAGATCACATATCCCCACGTATCAGTATCAAACGGTAAGATCAAACCAGTCGCCACTAATTGGTGTCTCATAGTCAGGACACGGGAGGACACACCTGCAGCACTGATTGTCTACCCAACGCTGGGCCGATGCCATCAGCATGTGGCCCAATGCTGTGAAAACATTCAATCGTCCTTTAGGTATACAAATAGTTTGTTTGGGGTTACTTCTGGTTTCATAGAAATGTTGATTAAAAATATTTTTTTAAATATAAAAATTCTGAAAAAAATAAAATCATGATCCGTGGGATACACTACTTCAGTACGGAACTAAAAACGAAAATTAATGTCATCCCAAGGGGCTGCTTTAATCTATTGGTAGCTTTTAATAAAGTAAGGCTGATAACGTTACTGTATTCAGTATCTTTGTAAGATAATGTATTGCATACCGTTCTTCTTGTAACTATTTTAGAAAATTGAATCACAATTAGCTACCAAGTAAAATTATAATATGATTATCGTGATTAATCGGAAGTAGCAACACTATTGTTTTTCCCGCCGGGAATTTGACCCTCAGAGCTCAACATGTACCCCACATGTAATTATAATTCTGTATCTGTACTAGTTTTTAAGTCTCGGGGTTGCAGTGATCATTTTATATTAATTACAGGTCTGTACATGACCTCTAACAAATAAACTGATTCGTATTCGTAACTTAGAGGCAGCAATTACGCGTGTGATTTATCATGTAATACGCCACATTAACAAGGCCATATCGTTCACAGGGTCTGCTCTGATCAACTAAAGGGATAACCCAGCAAATACGAGACATTGAACCAGTGTTGGATTAATGTTGGGCCGACATATCAGACGGTTGGCCAACATTTCAACAGCATTGGGTTAACATCACACGTCATAGTACAGTGTTGAACTCACAGTCAGCGACAATTAGCAGATTAGATGAAAAATATGATGACCAACGAGATCTGTCTCCTACTCCTAAACCATTTTTAGATGCTCCAGAATGGATAGATGCTATTCCAGAGTTCTGTTGTGAAAAAAGACTATCTGATACTGTTGAAAAGTTGATGACTGCTCAAGATAGTTTGCGTGTTGATGCTGTAAGAGGCAGCATACAAACTGCGGCAAACTTACATGAATGTAAAATAAATGGTTTTAGTTTATTTATTATTTTTACTGCTAATTGAATAAAGATATTTATTATTGCATGTGTTTGTTTTGTGTTTGTTTTATCTCTTATACACGTAGGTAATGGTACAATACTGTACTTAGAGCATGGCAATTTGTATATATTACAAGGTATAATGTATAGTTTCACTTAGGGGACCACCTCACTAATGGGACCACTTTTGCTAAGTCCCTTGGGTGGTCCGTTTAGCGAGGTTCTACTGTATATCAGTGTTAGACACGTACAATTAAAATCAACATATATTGCAAAAATTAATAAACTGCTATAAAAAACGCAATCGTGCAATATTTGTGTAACGTCACCTACACATAATTATACTTTCAGATCATTGTTCTTATTCAGCGTTATTTATTATATATTGAAGGAGAAGTCAGCTGTCAAACAGAAGACGAAAAAGTGAATGGGCTGACTGAAGATTTCCTGGAGTGGAGATTTGAAGATGCACCAGAATATGCAATAAAATTTGGCATACCGGGTTACGGGGATAAAGTTCAATCGTTTACAGAAGATACGTTTTTGAATAGAAAAGTGAGTAACACCTACATAATTAGCCTTCTGTTATTTGATTTCGAAACACTAGTTCTGTGTATATGGTTATGTTGCAGGTCCGAGCAAATTTGAAGAAGCCTAATCATGCTAATTGGCGACGCTACAGCGTGAACATTTACTTTGATATCAGCTTAATGCAAAACAGATTAATTTCATAATGTATTACCCGTAAACGTAAAGGATTGTATTTATGTGAATATTGCCCCATTGACAATGTTGGTGACCTCTTATTCATAGTGAAGGTTTTTCAACATAATTGTAATATTTCACGGATTTCTTAAAAATAATTATGCTATAATATGCACATTGTACGGATTTTTTAAATGTAATTTCAAGAAAATAAACGCAGGTTCTCTTGGCCCAATCAGGGGCGTCAGAAGCTATTAGGCTATTGATTGGTCCAACTTCTTCTGAATCTCTCCTTTCAATTGCAATATGAGTCCCACGGACTTTTAGAGTCTTGGTTCAGCTATTTTTTAAATTTTATCAGGCTGAAATATTGTTTCGGCTCGAGCCGTACGTACCAGCCGGACTGTTCTGACGCCACTGCCGATTTAGCCTGTATATGCACAAAAGTGGACCAGAGCCACATTAATTTCAATGTCGAAATTGTTAATTCGATTTATCACATTGTTTCACTAATTCGCTCACAATTTAAAATGTATTTTTTATTTGTGTGGAATTAATGAAAACATTTGTGTGGTTTAAAATATATGTGGTGGTTATGACTTTGCTTAGCATTATAAATACATGAGCTTATCTAATTGCAGAACAAAGCAAGCGAGTTCTTACAAGAGGCTGAAAAGATAGATCTATCTAAGGTGACACGTCAGAACGAGATTAGCGTTGCTTTACTTAAAGTTTTGACTAAAACAATTGTCACGGGATATGATTACCGAGTGTAAGTTTTGTTTTTAACCTATGAAAACGCTGAACTATTTTGTATATAAACCATGGAGACCAAAGGGTTTTTTCAATTTGAAATCATTATATATGGCTTAGTTAGCTGTTTCTGCTTTATTTGAATACCTGTGTTACCATGTAAAAACGTGTATGTTATTAAAATATTTAACATGTTATTAAAATATTTAACATGATGTTAAAATGCTGGTAATTATAATCTGAATTTAAATATATAAACACGACCAATTGTTTATTTGGTTCTCATAATTAAACAAACAATTCTGCTGTCACTGTATGAAAATTAAAAATATGTATATCTTATCCATACCTATTTCAATGAAACATGCTATTTATTTTTTATAAAAATACCCTAGTGCAAATAATTTTGCCATTTTATCAGGGCAATTTTTTTAAATATACGATGCAATTACATTAATCAAGTCATTTTCACCATACAGATACTCAATGTATAATCCGGTCTCCCCTCTTGGTAGTCCATATCTGGACTGGAAGTCAATGGTTGGAAAGCCAGCTTACGACAAGCTGGAGGATTACACGGACCTGTTGATGAGGTACGAGAAGCTCCCTCAGCAGGTGGATGAGATCATCGTCTTGATGAAGGAGGCCATCAAGATGAAGAAGACACAGCATGAGGTGTCTGTGGTAAGTGATCGTCCTCCTTAGATTTACATTTAGTTTTATTTTTAACGGTAACCCTAAATGTTGTTTCTTACTTTTGAAATTGAAAAGTAACGTTATGTCACCACAACAAAAAATAATCAGTTTTGATAACATGTTACCCAGCAAACACAGAACTTTTGTATAACATTTGCACAATGGTGGACCAACGTCGAAGACGTTGGGCCGACGTTGTACAAATGTTGTAAAAAAAACAGAATAACGCGAGGGTGAGCATGCAGGCGACGACAGTACGCGAACAGACGCGAAATTCGACGGAATGTCGACGCGAAATTCCGGATTTCCCAGGATTTTCGCACGTAGTTGTAACATTACATTAGTTGATAACATTACTAAGTATTTTGTGCTGTGGGATACGTAATAGATGCATGCACATGCATGTCGTATTTGTTGAAGAAACGGAGAGACAATACCTCACGTTCTCTGTTTTATTTTCAGACTAGTTTGATAAGCTCATTGGACGTTGAGCTGAGTACCTCTTACACCGAATCTGGCTTTTACAAGCCATTTAAATCTATGCCAGAAGAGTTCACAAATGAGGTGAAGTAAGTGTGGTTTCTCAGTTTACGTCAGTTGAATTGTCAACTATATAAATGTATACTGTTTTTAAATGGCATGATATGTGATAGTCAGTTTGTTTGTGAGGTAGCGGTGCCCATGCATTTATGGAGGATAAGGAAGTAAAGCTCAGATCTGATTGAAAGAAAGCGGACCATACCAGGTTCATCAATGATCACCGTTCAATATGGAGGCCATATGGATGCCATACGGTGTTTGTGGACTCGACAAGGTTTCCACAATAATGTTAAATTGTTTATTGTGTCGACATCTTGTAGCCTCCCCATGTCCCACATCGCTGGATTGACCACGGTACAGCCGCAATATGTCATCCGGGGTGCTCCGCGATGTAGGCAACTCTGTAGACCCCTCCATGTGTCCGTGTTGTGTCCGGCCTCTAACGGCAAATACCGGGAGCCTTCGTGATCTGCCGACGAAAAACTAAACATGCACATTGTGTCTAAATTTGTCCCGGCAATGACACGGATAAGGAGACCTGGATTATCCGCGAATCCTCTGGCATTTTTCCAGCAAGCAAAACACATTTTATGACATTTATACAATGTCGGTCCAACGTCGAAGACGTTGGGCCGACAGTGTATAATGTCATAAAAATGTTTTCTGTGTGGTATCTTGAAAGAGGTACATGCATTGATAAGGTTCTTGTGAAAGTGTGTTGTGGCGCGTCGGGTTCAACTGTCAATCTATCCCAGTTGGTCAATTCTCGTTATCTCCGCCTGGTCATCATTATTTGCAAGCTCAAGCAAAAATATCGGTGGTAAGCGTAAGCCTGCCCTCCCTCCCCCCCCCCCCCTCCGCAGGCGTGCACTGATGTATTAGTGAAGCTTTTTATACTAGGCCTATGCGTGTTACATCAGGAAGAATGACATGATTCATGAAGCTCATTTGACTACCATTTCATATTTGACTTATATATACTAATTGTCATGTTTGTTTTCTACGCAGTTTTGTTTTATCTCAAGTGTCATTATATAGATATTATGTAAAGTTGCCATGATTTAGCCTACCATAATACCGCCCTGGCACTTAATTAAGTTACTACGTGGGTTGAACGTCTCATGTTCGCTGGGAACTCATTTCATCAAACATGTTTGACAACGTATAAAGCACCAGCAGTTATTATTTTTTTTAATTGGAGGGTTTATCAGCATCATTAATATGTTATCGAAATATTGTTTTTTTTAGAAATAACATCACAGAAAGAGCCAATGACTCAATGACTACACAGATACACCCTGCTTGGAAAAAATTTAATGATTTTTTGAAAACAGTAAGTGATCATGAATTATACATTTTATATGCTCCCATTTAACTGGTATATTATGTTATCTAACATTTTATTTTGTACACTTTATTATGAAAAGCAGTTTCAATATGCTAAACTTGAAAGCTGACCTTCAAACAATAGACTGTCCATGTGGTCACAACGTGATCCCTGGGAATGTACGATGTCACTGCAAAAAAATATAGGCCTCAATCAAATTTACTGAACAATGTTTTTATTGAGATGAATGGGGTTATATGTAGCACCTATGATATAATACTTTGTAACATAATTATTTAAAAAATAAAATGCTGAGAATTTCATACCTTTAATATGTATTATTTCTCGGTAATTATCTAGTAGAATCTTTACTATAAATACGACACTTCTATATCATATAACTCCATGGAGACCCGAGCTCACAGTTGCGACACAGCCAATACTATTTGGGGCAATTATTTTTAGAAAATAAATAGTATCTGGTTTGTGCCGACGACATCAGGATGAGAATGGCCGATAAATAAAGAGATTGTTGGTTTTAGAATAATTTAGTATACGCCCATTATTAGACAACTTATTTTGAAGGTTATGAGCATCCGATGTAAATGAATGATAATAGTTTTGATCATCTGACCGCTACTGAATATAAGTCACACAGCGAATTTCATAAGCATATCTCTCGATCAAATATTTGTCATCCTCTCCATGCAAATTCATGAATGCATAGTAGCGGCCAGTCTATGTACCACATGACCATTTTTCACACAGCGAGGTTTGGGGATTGTCAAATAAATTTGTCGATGTTATACCGTAGTTATTCTCGCTCACAATTTCCGATAACCTAAAAAGACACGGGTCAGTTGTTTGGCAGCAAAGACTAACCAAGGCCTACATGTACTTTATTACACGGAGTATAGTTTAGTCGGAGAGAATGAAAATGAGAGAAAGAAACAAACAACTACTATTATTATAGTTGCAAAAACTCATTTGGAAATGTGTAGTGGCGCCTTAGGATATATTAATTTGAAAGGTTACAGACTGATTAATATGGTGATCTTCTGATTTCTTTGTTATGTGGAACTTTCGTCTCTTTAAATGTATATATAGATATATATATATATATTTATATATAGATGGTATTTCTGCCGAATTTTACAAATATGGATGTAATGAACTATTGCCAGCATTAGAATTGTTGTTCAAAACCATTTTTACCAATGGGGTAGATGGGCTGCCGGTATAATCCTCCCTGTCTACAAAAAGGGGGACCATGGTGTTCCAGATAATTACAGGAAAATCACAGTCATGCCGTGTATTGGGAAACTATTTGAATCTATACTTAATAACAGACTCTCATTTAAAAACGAAGTGTGTAATGATAATGATCCCTATCAAGCTGGTTTTAAAAGCAATTCGCGAACTACGGACAATATATATTCATACTATGTGCCATCATAGATAAACAAAGGTGTCTTTCTAAACCCCTGTATACATGCTTTGTCGATTTCACAAAAACATTTGACTATATTGATAAAACAGCATTATACTACAAATTATTGAACAGGGAAATAGACGGCAATTTGCTAAACGCGGATCAGTGACATATTAAAAAGCGAATATGGGGTTCTACAAGGCGGTATGCTCAGTCCCAAACTATTCACGGAATTTTTACAAGACATATCCGCAACATTTGACCAAGATCAAGGTATCCCTGTGGACACCTTACTAATGGTATATCTGTTATTTGCAGATGACCTTGTCCTTTTTTCAGAATCTGCTGAGGGATTACAAAAACAGCTAACTGCTCTGTATTTATATGCTTCCCTTTGGCATATCATAGTAAGCATTCCTAAAACAAAAGTTTTATTCTTTAATGAGCGTTACACAAAAGTACACGGAAGCTTCCACTATCGTGATAACATTATAGAAAAAGCTGAACAATATAAATATCCGGGTGTGGTGTATAGCACCAAGTCTGCTAATAACGTGTTGACAGAAACTTTTTCTCATCTTGCTTCCCAAGCTGGGAAAGCAATTTTTTCTCTACGTAAACAGTCCCGTCCTGTGGTTGGTAAATTGTCACCCACTATTGCGTTCAAGGCATTTGATTGTCAAATATTGCCCATACTAGAATATGGAAGTGATATATGGTACACAGGCGATGATGTTAACGATCTGGAAAAAATCCATTTAAAATTTAATAAATCTACACTTGGAGTTAGAAAGTAAACACCTACACCTGCAATATATGGGGACACGGGACGATTTCCACTGATCATCCGACAACACATAAAAGCCGTAAAATATTGGTGTAGAATTCTAAAACTATCTCAGAGCCATCCAGTCAGAAAAGCCTACAATATGCTTCTTGAGCTAGATGGCATTGGCTTCACGAATTGGTGTTCCCGTATTCGCTCTGTCCTCGAACGAGCCGGGCTTGATCAAATTTGGGAATCACAGAATATTGGGGATACAAATAAATTCATGCTTTTATTTAAAGAATCAATTGTTAGAATATTTACACAGCAGTGGAGAAAAGATATTGAGAGTTCGAGTAAGCTGCGCACATATGCATTCGTAAAAAAATACTTCTGTGTTGAACCATATATCTTACACACAAGGGGTAACCATCTCATAACATCAATGGCGAGATACCGAATGAGCTCACATGATCTAAATATAGAAAGAGGACGATACAATACTCCAATCACTCAAATAAACCAGCGAATATGCACAAGGTGTGAATTAAACGAGATTGACGACGAAATACATCTTCTTCTCCACTGTAACGCTATGAATAATGAACGCAAAATCTTGTTTAACTCTGTAACCGCAACTATCAATATACAGCCGACAAATGAAATGTTTCTACAAATTATGACATCTAGAGACATAACAGTGGTGAAGTCACTAGCGCAATTTATCTATGGTTGTTTTAAACAAATTAATTGTTAAAAACACCGAGTATAATAAATCAAAGTCACCTATCGCTATATTATCCATATTATCATGCCTTCATGATCTGACTTGGGTATCACCACATATCAGGACGGCTGTTGCTCTCGGATTTATTATTTGGCTTTTTAGGGCCGGTTACGGACGTTTCCGTCGCCTTTGTTATCAGACGAGGTGGGGCCTTATGGAGGATTTCAGAGTTGCTAAGTTAACTGATTTTATCTATGAGGTCGGGAATGTTTTTCTTCGATTGTAACTCCGAGTATGTGGTACTAACTAGGTCGTGAGTGAAATGGTATGAAATAAACAATATAGTGAATTAAAATAAGCTGTAATGTTTTTTTGTGCGAGGGCCATATGGGTAATAAATCACTAGTTAATTAAATAAACTTTAATGTTATTGTGTGAGTGCCATGTCCTGTGTGAATGCCACACATAATTATTATCTGTAATTGTCATTGTTATTACATCACTAAGTCTGCAACACTCGATAATATGGATGGTTCTGATGCTATACTTTGTTGGCAGTCGACGAACCACAATGTCCGACTTTTATTAGTATGTATATATTATTGTGTTTCGGTAGTAGTACTGTTATTACGTTGTTAAGTTTACACCACTAGTCAATATCAGGGAATCTCCGAGTTTTATAGTGACTGTGCTTGCATGGTCACATGGCTCGGAGCTACCTGTTTCGCGGATTGCCACATTAATTGTACTGCTTTATATTATATATATATTTTTTTTAAATACCATATAATTTTTACCATTGTCTCATTTCATACTCCAGTTACTGTAGCATAATTATGCACTTGTATATATTTTTGGTTTCTACGCTTTCCAGAGTGTCTTTTTTGCTACTATATATAATTAGTATGTTATACATAGTAGCTATTTTATCTCTGGTTTTGGTGCGGGAAAACAAAATGATAGACCCCCATGTTATCTTGGCTATGCCTTTTAATTTAATTTTAAGAAATAGTCATTTATATTACCGAAATACCCAGTTTTTATTATGGCATTGCCACCTAACATGATTTTAGTTGTTTATTCATACCATGTATATTGTCATATATGATTTTAACAAACTAACATTCTGGTATATGCATGTACGTATCTTATTACTATGACAAATAAGTCTGTAATGACTTTTATTTCTGTCAATAAAATATTTGTCTGTCTGTCTGTCTGTCTGTCTGTCTGTCTGTCTGTCTGTCTGTCTGTCTGTATAATTGATGTGAAATATTTTAGACGGCATCTATTTTCTTGGTACATATATAATTAAAGTATTTTTGACAATTTTTGACATTATAAGATGTTTGAAATAAATCATTACTTGTAGGAATACCTGCCAAATACCAGAAAGGAAATAGGTGTGTCTTCCTTAGAAGGCGGGACTGAATTTTATCAAAAGTGCCTGGACTGGCATTTGTCAGTTTCCATGACACCGCGTGAGGTACATGACCTTGGCGTGAGTGAAGTCGCCAGGATTAGAGCTCTCATGACACAGGTAACTTCAGCTGAGCATAAGGAATTGTATTTTAAAAAACATTTTTTATATTTTGGACGACGTAGAATTTGTGCCCAAACTGTACTGTTAAAAATAAAAAAAACATTCTAGTGACATTGCTATATCTGTTTCCCACGAAACACCTGCAACTCCTAAAGGGGGTATATAATGGTGAAAACTTCACTATCCTGCAAATCTTGAGACCACCTATAATTTTAGCATTTATTGTCATATTGCAATTATAAATATAATATAATATAATATAATATAATATAATATAATATAATATAATATAATATAATATAATATAATATAATATAATATAATATAATATAATATAATATAATATATTATATTATATTATATTATAATATAATATAATATAATATAATATAATATAATAATAATATAATATAATATAATATAATATAATATCATATCATATCATATCATGGCATGGCATGGCATGGCATGGCATGGCATGGCATGGCATGGCATGGCATGGCATGGCATGGCATGGCATTGTATAGCATAGCATAGCATAGCATAGCATAGCATAGCATAGCATATAATATAATAATATTTTTCATTTATCAGACCATGAAAGATTCTGGATTTGATGGCAGCTTAGCAGATTTCCTTGTTTATCTCAAAGAGGCACCAGAAAATCTGATCAACGATGAGGTAAGTGTTTTGATTGGAAATATTAAATTTATGTACCATTTTAATTTAGCGGAAAGGTATTTGCCCAATTCTTGTTTTACACAGTGAAAAAGATAATTATTGCTTTTCAATGTTATAATTTCAGAGTGAATTATTATCATTCTGTGAAGGTGTGGTTGCCGAAGCTCAAAGCAAGCTCGATTATGTATTGAATGACATTCCGAAAACTCTAGTGACGTACGTAACGTATTTTTGTTTGTTGTATAAATTACCATCTGCGCGATTTTATGCATACCTTTGCCTTATAAACTATTGTAATTTATAATAGGATATACACACATATATAAGCCCCTAATGTAATATTAAAATACATTCACAACTAACTGTGTGTGATTTGTATGATTAGACCTACCTTGTCTTAAGAAAAAGATCAGATTCAGTGGGCCTCCAGTAGTCAAAATTAGAAGACCTACAATTCACACCCGGCAGTGCAGAAATTTGGTACAGCCACACGCATATATTTTCTAACATTATTTCCCCCCTATAATCGATGACACAACGTTTTCTTTAGAGTGCAACTGCTTGAGAATCTGAATGGCCCAACAGGACGATACAGTTCACCTTCGGCAGATGGTTCAAGGCCTGGTATTTACTGGATCAACAGAAATCTCCCTAGGTGATGATGGATAAATGAATGGATGGATAGATGGATGGATGTAGGGGATGGATATATGGATGTGGATGGGTAGATGAATTGATAAGGGGTGGGATTGACACAATAAAACTTGTGTCATTGCAATTAACATTTGTTAATAGATTATTTTGTAATCAGATAAATAATTCTTTTTATAGACAATGCTTACTCTACACTATTACATGTAGAACTATATTAATCATTTGATCTTTTACAATTTTTTAATTGCATTCCGCACCAATAAGAGATAAAATATTAGGCCATTCTATTTTCACAACGAGGAAAAAATCATTTTCATTACCAGCTGAAGTGAAAAAAAATCAATTGATAAACCGTTCCCTTTGGGCTAATCAACCCGGACCACCCACACTAGATATTGATTCAGCTCTTTTTAGCTCCCACCGTCACCGAACGTGCGAGGGAGCGAGCTACAGAATTGTCCTCCGTCCGTCCGGTACATTTGTGGGGTCAGCGTCTCACCGTTCGTAACATTTGCCTATAACATAGAAAACAACATTTTGTATGTAGATCACTTCCAGCTCAATATTTGGTGAACCGTGCTAGATAGCTAGACCATTACTATAAAAACAAAATTGTGAGGTTTAGGGGGAGGATACACCCTGAATTCATTTGGACCTGATCGAATCCAAAGTGGCCGACAATCGGTCATTATTTACATCAATAGGCCTGATATTTGGTAAACCGTGCTAGATGGCCGAACCATTAGTTTTAAGCACAATTTGAGGTTTTAAGGAAAGATGCAACCTGAAAAATTTGACTTGATCAAATTCAAAATGGCTGCTTAACAGTCATTATTTACTTTGATATGCCCAAAATTTTGTAAACTGTGCAAGGTTGCTAGACCATTACTATAAGACAAAACAATAAGGCTTCAGGGTAGGACGTACCATAAGAAAAATTGAAACTTGAGCGAATTCAAAATGGCCGACTATCGGCCATTATTTACCTAAATATGCCTTATATCGGTGAACCATGCCAGATAGCTAGACCATCACTACAAAACAAAATCTGAGGTTTTAGGGGAGGGTGAAAAACCCCGAATATCTAAATTTAAAAATAAAGTTGCGGGAAGAGGTATGGAGAGAAGTTGTTTTTTTATATGTAGCTTGCGAAAAAGTGGCGGGCTTTGCCCTCATTAAAATGAGTCTGAATATGTAATGAATTTAAGCATGCAATTGTATTTTGTTTTATTTAGACCAAAGTCTGACCTGGTCGCTTTGAGTCTACACGAGGCTGTTCCTGGTCACCACACTCAGGTAAGACGATTTGCTGCACTGTTGAACTAGCAGCACAGCAAACACAAAACATAAATTTGTAGTCTATAGGCCTAACATTGGGCCGATGCTGCACAAATGTTATACATATGTTTTGCGTTTGCTTGCAGGCTACAGCAAAAGTGTAAGATTATAATGCATATGTAGGCTAAGTACGGTGCACCGTGGGGCTAATATTGTGATCGTTACACATTGAAATATAATACACCAGTGACATCAAGGGAACATCCCACATATTTGCTAAAAGAGAAAAACAATTAAATATAGGCTAGCTAAAGTAATAGCGGACTTAGAAGCATGGTGCTTCACAAGGAGAATAAAATTAAATAGTAAGAAAACGCAGCTTATAATGCTTAAAACTATGAAAAAATTGAACAAGAACTTTTTGGCGAAAAATTTACTGCCGTAGCTTACAGCAAGCATAATTACTGGAGTAACTCTAAATAAGCAGCTTACATTTAACGCTCATATCAATGAAAATGCTAAGAAAGGATGAATATAGGGCCTGTACATGAATTATTGCTAAGATCCATCAAGCAAACATTCCAAAAAGTCGTCTTATAAATTCATTCATTCGCTTCAAGAGCATCCGGATATTTTTAAACTACCGAATGAACTCAGAACTTCAAAAATTAAAAGAGGGCATAATACACATCTGGACAAATTACTATCAGAATACGCCGAGATTCACAACCCAAATTGAGACTGCTGTCACAATAAGGCTAGCGTTGTGCCAGTGCCGGTCCAGCGCTGGGCCGTATTGGGACAACGCTGGCAGCCTGACAACAGCGGCAGTAATACCCCTGTCACACCAACCTGCGCTCGTTCGCCAATCGTTGTGCGCCCCCGGACTTAGACATTTTCGTCACAGCGCAGTGAGATCGCAGAAATGAGTCAAATCCACGAGACCAAGTAGTTTCACAGTTGCTTGCAATATATCTTATTTTATATTTTTCCGTTGCTTCAAAATACCTTGAAATAGTAAAAACAGAGTCACAGAGAATTGCCCTAGGTAGACCACGCTCAAGTAATCATAGGCTAGCTATTGAAAGTGGTCGATGGCATAACCCACACCCGACTCCTGTTGATGAAAGGAAGTGTATGTTATGTGATGATATTGAGGATGAATATCACTTTATTTGTATTTGTCAATTATATAAACAACTGAGAAAGAGGTACATACCTGAATATTATTTTAAAAGACCAAACATGCATAAATTTATAGAGCTCATGTCGAATGACGATACTAGAACTGTATGTAACCTTGCAAATTTTGTTTTTAAAGCTTTTTTTAATTCAGAAGTCTCATATGGCTATCTCAACTTGAACTGTTTTGTTTAGTTTCAAATGTGTTTCTGACAATGTATTGTACTGTTGTTGTGTTTGCACAAGGGCCACATGCCTATTGACTGATAAATTACTACTACTACGTTATCGACGTGCTTTTTGCGTTCTCACTGCGACCCCAATTTGATCAGCAGAGAGCTCTCAATGAGCTCCCACTGCGCTCTGTGCGCTCTCGACAAGCTTCCATCGCGCTCTGTGCGCTCTCAGTGAGGACTGTGTCGCTCTCATTCTGTCATCACTACGCTCACAATAGGCCTACGCCTAGAACTCGCTCCTTGTGCCTGTGCCATAATGTCAACCTCAAAGTGAATCAAAATACCAGACTATATCATTATATCTCATTATATTTTCATTCACTGTAGGCCCTATAACAATTTCAACCTCAAAGTGAATTTAAAACAGATAATTCTATAAAAATCCAGTTGTGGTTTATCAAAATGATAGTTTCCAAGCAAGATACGTTGACACAATGTTGGCTTAATGTTGAGTCAACGTTTCTTGTTCGCTGGGTTATAGGGCTTCCTTTTTAACACTTTTCCCGCTAAGTTATTTTTTTTAATTCATGACATGAATCATGTTACTTAACCCATTGACCGCGATGTAATTTAATTTAAATGTTTACCCATTTAAAGTTGTGTCTCGCTACCGCGACCCATGCACAACTTCAAATGGATGAAAATTACTAATATTTCTTTAATTTAAGACCAAACAATTGCAAATATTGATGTTTAAACACGCATTTTAAATCTCAATAACAGTGATTTGCTCAGCTCGCAAAACAGCTTTGAAAGGACTATAGTCGCGATTAGCAGTGAAAGGGTTAAGGTGGGCTGTAACATTCCTATAGGCCTATAATTAACAATGTTAACCCTTCTAGCGGTGATATAATTGACCATAGTATCCTTACTTGTGTACTCATGTATTAGAATTAAAATATGGCATAAATAATAATTATAATACATAATCATAAATATTGAAACACTGATGCTCGTTGGGATTTGATACTTGTCATCGGATACCAGGTGTCACATATAGTCATGGCAATCGTCATCCCTGGCTTAATAGTGTTCCGATAATAGGTGTCGGAGGTCTGGTGGTACTCTCCGGAAGTTGAATAAGGATGCTGGATCTTCGGGTCGGAGTTTAGGCATTTACCCGGTGGCATAGTGAATTGGATTCTACTCTCCACGCTTAACCATGGTCGGACCAGAAATACATAACCAGAATTGCGTACTCTTTTCAGTTGATGTTTGACAGTCAGTGGACAAAATTGCTTCTAACTTAAAAACTATTTTTCCTATAAACTTGGTTCTGATGTCATTTATCTTTAATTTGCCGCTGTTAATACCATACGTCCTAACGCATGGCAGCAGCTAGATGGCAAAATACACAGATTTCACAATGAAACGTCCATTTCACATGTTACTTGTCCCGCCTGTGTCACTCGCATCTTGACAAGTCCAGTCTGTATTCACGCAGAGCGCAGCTCCGTGCCACAAATCATATTACAGTGTGAAGATGGTCACTCGGAGCTTATGTGACTTATTTACATGTTATTCAAACAATGAGCACGTGGCATCTGCATGTTGTATCACACCATTGCCATGTGATTTTCTGTGCATAAATGTACACAAAAATGTCATAATCCATGACAGGCTACACAAATTCACCCATATTCTATGATGGCCTGTTCTTATTACGAAATATTCATTCTATTATCATTACAATGCTTTGAAATACATTTTATGTTTCATTATGATACCTGATATCAGCTTCACTAACATCATAGTTACTAAACCGCAATGAACATTGTCTTGCATGATGGAGCTGTATTTATTGGTGTTGAGATTTGTTGCTACGTCCACGACATGCTCTTGGAGTTCTAAATGCGCTGCCACAGACCGTAGTGCATCATTTTGTCCATACTCAAAACAAGCGTAGAGGTTTGGAGCTAAAGGTAGCGCGTGGCGACTCTACCCGGTCCTTAGCAGCTTTCACTGTGTCAGCAAGTCGTTCTCTGAGACCTTACTGCGCTTTCATACTTTTCAGGTTGCAGTGGGAGCGCCAGGTGAGCGTAGGTTGGTGTGACAGGGGTATAAGCACTGGGCCTTCAGTATCGCATTAGTGTGTGTACACCTGAAGTGTACATGTACACGTGTACTATCAACGTACTATCTCTCTGCAGTAGATATAGTATATGGGTGGAAGGTGAAGGGGGAAACTATCCATTTACACCTCATTATAAATCCTACATAAGGCCTACATGTTCTTGCTCGGCGATCAGTTTTTTTCCAAATCAAGACGGTGTAGTTTGCTACTTTTTTTTAAACAAATATAGTTTTATTCCGAAAAAAAATGAATGCCGAGAGATATCATGATTGTTTTGGATTTGGTAAATGGATAGTTTCCCCCAAAGCTGTGGATGGATATGTCGTGAGTTTTGTGGTCTCTATTGTATGTAAATACAAATATATCTTAAGTATTTCGTTTTCGTTGATTAATAGTGTTTTTTGCTTAACATAACCAGCGGATTTTTTTACCGATTGAAGTGGTTTAAATACTTAAAATAGGGTTAATTGTGTTGGACCCCAGGAAAAACATTGCCTCCACCTTCCACCCATATACTATATCTACTGCAGAGAGATCACCCCCGTTGATAGTACACGTGTACTGCAGGTGTACACACACCAATGCGATACTGAAGGCCCAGTGGGTATAAGTGAGAGAGATATAGAAACAGCGAGTGTTGTCACAATGCGGCTAGTGCCATGCCAATGTCAGTCCAGCACAAACAGCGCTGGGCCGGCATTGGGGCGAGACTGGCAACACTGGCAGTACTTGAGAGTGATAGAACAGCGGTGCCACTGTGGCGAGCCAACACTTCTAGCGTGTAGCTTTGACCAGTCACTGTGTCACGCTCATCGCCTTTCACAACAGATGCAAGTCTGTTGTCACTCACCTACGTGTCTTCGCTATCTCTCGCAAAGTGGGCAAGTGAGTGACAGGCCAATGTCACGCCTACACAGCAACACATAATAATGACAGAATAATAACTTTCACCAACCAACACAAAACGTACAAACATCAGTAAAAACACGCATAGGCCTACACTCAAATACACAATACAAGCCTTCAAACAACAACACAAAATAACTGAAAGGGTTTAAACACCAAAAGGAATCCTGGAAGGCCTTTTAGACCATTCCACTCAAATTCAATCAAATTACATAACTCTCACTTTTTTCTCTGGGTATGCTGGTGTATGGCGATGGCACACGGACAGTCAGGTAAACTACACGAGGTAAATTAATTGATCACATTTGATCCAAAATTTAATGAGTAACAAATCATTGTGTCTCTATTGTCCACATGTCACAAATTATGCACACGGGCGACAATTGTCTCACCGCAAAGTAAGTCATAGTGTCTCAAGTGTTAATTAATTAGACCATGTACAAATTAGCGACGCAGCATGTACTCTATGTACTGTCCACTCTATAGCTTTCAGCATTGAGTGTAGCAGGTCACATATTGGACAGCAAGCAGGTGTTATCCTCTAGTTGTTCTCCCATTTATTGCTGACACGATGCACATACAGGATGAATAAGTTGTTTTGGTAATTTTAATCGATGTTTTAGTAATTTAGTATTTGAAAAAGGAGAGGTCGGGACCACTGACCCCCCTTCGGATCAGCCACTGACTGACATCCGGACAAAAGTGTACTATTTGCAACGACGTTTGCCTATTATTTCCAATGTGGCAAATGTAGCAAAAACTAAATACCGAGGGTTGAGTGTTCTTCTCTTGATTTTGACCATCGTGTAAACCTTTACATTAACAAGATTGTCAACAGTCCTGTAAAAAAATATTCCGCTTCCTTTCACGCTGGAGTTCGGGGTTCGTTTCCCGGTCACGGCGGTTTGAAAGAAACAAAGATGTTCCCTCCCCACCCACTCGTAAAACTTAGTATTGTGGGGAGCCTCCGTGACCGAGAGGTAGCGTGCTCGGCCTCAGACCGCAAGAGCTCGAATTTCGAATCCTGTGTCTGGAGGGCAGTGTCATTTCAATCATCTCACAATCCTCAGGAAGTTCTCCTGGTCCGATTTAACCCATATGTGCACAAAAGTGGCCTAAAGCCCGATTCATTCATTTCATTTTTCATTACCATGGGCTATAGAAACCTTTCTAAATGTTCTGTAGGCCTACACTGTCCCATTAGGCACACACACTGCTACGGAGTGTAAATGTTCTGATGAGTATGCTAGCTTTCAAAGTTTGAGGTGAGTTTCCAAACTCATCCTGAGAAATACCCAAAGCCGCATATTCACTCGAACTTTGTGTTCTATTTTTAGTTAAAAAACGGTTGTGACGAGGATAAATCACCACCATGCATGTGTTTTAGGTTCCCCTTGCCAAGTTCATAGTTAGGCAAGCGAGGGGCATGTTGAATGGCTAAGGATATTGCTAGGTCGAGCTACGCTCGGACCTAGACGGCAGCGTCATAAATGTTAGGTCAGAGCTCTGCTCAATGGTAATTAGTTTGGACGTTTTACTACGTCCAAACTATTGTTTTCCTACTGAATACTTTCTTATTAGTTTGGACGTAACTCGTCCAAACTCCAGAGTTATGGCCTTTTAAAATCTTTAGAAAAGACGATTACGTAATAATATCTCGTACGTTCGTAATAGAAAAATCGGAGTATGATGTTTGGAGAGCTCGTGAAAAAGTAGCTTGGGAAATTGTGCTCAGATTTCTCATACGTCCAATATTTTCCGAGATAATTAGTTTGGACGTAACTCGTCCAAACTCTTGTTTTTTCAAGTGAATACTTTCTTATTAGTGCTTCGCCCAGACTATTCTTTTCCTTAAATACTTTCAACTGTATTTTTATTCTTCTTCCACTAGTCAAAAAGTGAGCTCCTATTTCGCCTAGAGTATTTGTCGTAAAGACTTTTAACTCGCACACAATAATTGTTGGGCACCCGCGAGGTGTGCTATAGCTTTTCTAGCTGATCCGACCAACATATTTTGAGGAATCAGGGGTAAAGGTCCCATTTTTCCCTGTCAAAATACATTATGCGATTTTCAAATTGCCATATCTCCTAGAATTGTTATCCCATCCTCTTTAAATCTTGTATGCATACTCTCTAGGGCACACTACAAGACTCCACAAGTTTACAGAGCTTTAGCTTTTAAAACACCGGAAGTCAATTTTTCCCCATAGGTAATACATTAGATCTTTAGGACCTCATAGCTCCCATAGTTTTCAACCGATCCTCTCTAAATTCTATATATAAACTCTCTATGGCCCCTTTCCAGCATTCACACGTGGAGCTTTTGTTTGAATAGCTGTCAAATAACCGGAAATTGATTTTCCCCCATAGGTAATACATTAGAACTTCATGACGTCATAACTCAGCGAATAAGCAACATAGCTTCAATCTGAAGAGTGTTCCTGAAAGACTGGGGACATGTCGTAAATAAACCATTCTTAAGCAAACGCTGATTCTTTAATTGTCATCGAATTAAAGCCAAGTGTCGAATATCGTGATGACGTCATAACGATAGAATTAAAAGAACAATCTTCAATTTTCTTTTTTTTGAAAAGCTTGAGTAAAAGTACCTGGTAAACGTCTATTACGAAAACCTTCTATCTCTAACTCCTACTGAAATATAGGAGCATAATTGAAGCTATTACGTAATGATAACGTCATAAAATCAAAATACAGAAAAATCAGTATGCTTTCTGAAACGCTCTTGAAAAACTACTGAGGTAAAGTGTGCTTAGTTTTTTTCTTCGCCCAAGCGTTGTCAAGTTATCGCATTATTAGTTTGGGCGAAGCCGCCCAAACTATTCTTTTCCTTAAATACTTTCAACTGTATTTTTAGTTTCGGCGAAGCCGCCCAAACTATTGCTTTCCTTAAATACTTTCAACTGTATTATTTTTAATCTTCTTCCACTAGTCGAAATTTAGACTCCTATTTCGCCTAGAGTATTTGTCGTAGGCTTAAAGGGACTGCCCCAGGCTAAAATCATAAAAAAATCGGTTATTTTATTTCGGCTTCTTAATATGACCATATGATGTAAACATGTCCATAGACTAGAACTGCAAAAGTTTTTTATTTTTGTGCTGCGCATTCACCAGTTAGAGGTTCAAGTCACAGCAAGGACTATTTTCTTTTATACATTTTTAGCCCGCCTTTTAATTTTAATTAAAAAAGGTGGGCTATTGCAATTGAAGTTCGTCGGCGTCGGCGTCGGCGTTAACATTTACTTGTGGGCGCGATAACTTGAAAAGTTTTTCATGTTTCCTTCCCAAATTTGTTTTGCATGTTACTAATGACCACTTCTCGGACAAGTTCAATAATGGCTGAAAAAAAATTCAAAATGGCCGACTTATTGCGATTTTTCACCTTTTACGTCAATAATTTGACCTTGTGGGCGCGATAACTTGAAAAGTTTTTCACGTATCCTTTTCAAATTTGTTATGCATGTTACTAATGACCAGTTCTCGGACAAGTTCAATAATGGCAAAAAAAAAAAAAAAATGGCCGATTTATTGCGATTTTTCACATTTTACGTCAATAATTTGACCTTGTGGGCGCGATAAGTTGAAAAGTTTTTCACATATCCTCTTCAAATTGGTTATGCATGTTACTAATAAGTAGTTCTTGGACAAGTTCAATAATGGCCGGAAAAAAAAAAAAATGGCCGATTTATTGCGATTTTTCTCATTTTACGTCAATAATTTGACCCTGTGGGCGCGATAACTTGAAAAGTTTTTCACATATTCTCTTCAAATTTGTTATGTATGTTACTTATAAGTAGTTCTTGGACAAGTTCAATAATGGCTGAAAAAAAATAAAAAATGGCCGATTTATTGCGATTTTTCTCATTTTATGTCAATAATTTGACCTTGTAGGCGCGATAACTTCAACATTTTCACAAGTATCCTCTTCAAGTTTGTTATGCATGTTACTAATAAGCAGTTCTTGGACAAGCTCAATAATGGCCGGTAAAAAAATCAAAATGGTTGACTTATTGCGATTTTTCACATTTATTTTACGTCCATAATTTGACCTTGTGGGCGCGATAACTTGAAAAGCGGCTGGTTTAACATACCATTTATATCTTGGGTTGTTCTTTCCGTGATGACATTCGTCTTTACTTTCTTTATCATAATTCGGCGGCGGGCTATTATCGAGTGTGCTCTTGTTTTATTTGTTT
The DNA here is from genome assembly GCA_964017125.1 of Flabesymbios commensalis. Classification (NCBI taxonomy): domain Eukaryota; kingdom Metazoa; phylum Annelida; class Polychaeta; order Terebellida; family Flabelligeridae; genus Flabesymbios; species Flabesymbios commensalis. The sequence goes on from OZ024905.1 coordinate 57,977,564, forward strand.
TACGATAATTAGACTAGACGATATCAAATACAGAAAAAAACAGACTAAATGCTTAAATCACATTTATTAGGCAACATAATGTATTAATGCGATATGAAACGGCATATGAATTAATAAACTATAGTTTATGAGGTAGGAGGCTACGGTAGGGGTAGCAGGTTCGAATCCTGGCAGTGGCAGTTCAATTTTTGTTTAACACAATTTTTTGTATTAAGTGTAATTCGACTAGACAATACAAAATATAAAAAATTAAATGCTTAAATCACATTCATTAGCGACATATTGCATTAATGCGATATGACAAGGCATATTAATTAATATTATATAGTTTATGCGGTAGGAGGCTACAGTAGGGGAATCAGGTTCGAATCATGGCAGTGGCAGGGCTGATTATTTTTTAACACATTTTTTTCAACACATTTTTTGTATGAGCTGTAACTCGACTAGACAATATCAAATACAAAAAAAAAAATTAAATGCTAAAATCACATTTATTGGACGACATAATGGATTAATGCGATATTACAAGGCACATGGATTAATATAGGCCTACTAGGCCTATAGTTTACGAGGTAGGAGGCGACGGAAGGGTTAGCCGGCTCGAATCCTGGCAGTGGCAGGGCTAATTTTTTTTAACACGATTTTTTGTATTAACTGTAACTCGACTAGACGATATTAAATACAAAAAAAAAATTAAATGCTTAAATTACATTTATTGGGCGACATTATGGATTAATGCGATATGACAAGGCACTTGAATTAATATAGTAGATCTACCACACGTTTATGTAACACGTAAATTTATTCGATTTTTATTAAAACACTCTGTATTTCAGTGGTAGTTTATAGCTTGTGAGTGTACACACTTCTATTTAGGAACTGGAAAATTATCTTACCCATGTTTTGTATTAACGTATCTCAATTTCCGATTATTTAATATGGATGAGTGAGATCAGCAAATATATATATATATTTGTATAAATTTTGATTCAAAATCAGATAGGATAGTTAGAAACATATTTGAAATATCTAAATGTCTAAATGTGTTTGCGTCATTTTTTTTTATCTGAGTTTCAGTTTTCTGATAAGAATGAGAAAGGTTACAGTGTAAGGTACTTTGAGTAAAGAAATTGGCTTTGAGTTTACAGAATATATCAGGCCTACTTTCTATGCCTGCATTAATGTGACACTCTAGTCACATATATGTCAGATCTTGCCTTAGCTTTCAATTATTATTCTAATAATTGGTTGTGTGGGAGAGCAAATGTGGAGGCGGGTTTAAAGTTTTAGAGCATTGGAATGCACAAACATTATTTGAGCAAGGCACCAACTGAAATTCAGATGTAAAGTTCCCTGCCTATTCCCTGACTTTTCGATATTAATATTTATTTCTATGCTTCCGCCACTTGTGGCTGGATGCATCATGTTTTCGGTTTGTGCATACGCGCGTGCGCTAGTGCGTAGGGCGACCTTGGTCTCAAAATGCAAAAAACCTTGAGCACAACATAACTTGAGAACCGCTAGCCTGGTGGTTTTCATAACAGTTATGCACCAGATGGATCTCAGGTTTTAAGATGGGTGACTTTATGCCATTTGATGAGGTCAAAATCTTCAAAATGAAAAAAAACGTTGAAGCCAGAAAGGTGATATTGCTTGCCTGTTTGTCGCATGAATTTTTGAATTTTCGTTCAACATAAATTTAGAATGGTGATCCCGTGCTCTGTACTACTGGCTATAATTTGGTATCTATGGTTTATGCAAAACAAACAAAATTCAGCGTTGTAAGGGTTATGTAGACCAAAATCTAAATCTCTCAATATTTTGAGGTTTAAAACTAGATATTTTTTTCAGTCGCCCAAAAAGAAGGCACAGGTCCCTCTAGTTTTTATTATTATTCTACTGGTGTTCTTTGCGCATCTAGTTCTCGCTCAGTTTTGACGTAATCAACTTGAAATTTAAACACAATGGTCTTAGGGTAGACAGGTAGGGTGCTGTATTTTTTCAAAGCGATTCGACCAACCGTCTCTGTACGGCGGGGTTAAGGGTCACAAAAACCCCAATAACAATACATTACAAAAACTTTAAACTGTCATATCGCGGAAACGGGGCGTCTGAGACGAAAAAGGAGCGAAATTTCTGCCGTCTAGATCTACTAGACGATTACGTAATAAAATCTCGTACTTTTGAGATAGAAAAATGGGAGTATGATTTTTGGAGAGCTCGTGAAAAAGTAGCTTGGGAAAGTGTGCTCAGATTTCTCATACGTCCAACATTTTCCGAGATAATTAGTTTGGACGTAACTCGTCTAAACTCTTGTTTTTCAAGTGGATACTTTCTTATTAGTTTGGGCGAAGCCGCCCAAACTATTGTTTTCCTGAAATACTTTCAACTGTATTTTTAGTTTTTTTTAATCTTCTTACACTCGAAAATTGCTCATCTATTTCTCCTAGAGTATTTGAGGTATAGGCCTAGACTTCAAACTTGGCCACAATAATGGATAGCCATCAGAAAGATCTATATCTTTTATAGATGATCCGACCAACAGATTTATTTTGAAGAATCAGTGGTAAAAGTTCCCATTTTTCCCAGTCAAAATACATTATGCGTGAATATGTCCATTTTTCATAAATAATGTTATTTTTCATGCATTTGAGGCTGGAAATTGCGTCAGCAATTACAGCTTGAAATGAATGAAAAATACTCACATTTACCGGAGGTGTGTCTCGGGCCAGGGAACAATCCATTACAATTTGGGGTTGATCCGGATTATTATGGATTCGGGGGGGGGGGGGGGGGGTGTAGGTGAACTTTTTTACGGTCAAAATAAAGTTCCCTTTTTGGGAAAATCTTGGATCTCCTCTGACAAACTTACTATATTATGATGCCCTCAATATCGTAACGTATCATGTTGTTGTCTCTTTAACAGAAGCGAATTTCTTAACAGCTTCATGTCAGACGTTGGGCAAATTATCGGCATTTTATCTGCGGCTTTAGCCCTGAATCCACCCAGCGTTGGCCCTGAATCTACCCAGCGTTGGCCCTGAATCCACATAGCGTTAGCCCTGAATTCACCCAGCGTTGGCCCTGAAGCTACCCAGCGTTGGCCCTTAATCCACCCAGCGTTGGCCCTAAATCCACCCAGCGTTGGCCCTGAATCTAGCCAGCGTTGGCCCCGAATTCATCCAGCTTTGGCCCTGAATCCACCCAGCATTGGCCCTGAATCTGCCCAACGTTGGCCCTGAATCTACCCAGCGTTGGCCCTGAATCTACCCAGCGTAATATCGAAGAACAGAATGACCTCATGTTAAATTAATATTTATATTTGGGCTATGCCCAAATATATTGAGTTTTCAACGGAACTTTAAACTTATTATTCTTGGCCCGTTTTTGTAAGACGCTATTTCTCCCTGATTTTCAATCTAATCAACTTGAAATTTTGACACAACATTCCCAGAGTAGTCAGGAGGGGTGCTATAACTTTTCTAAGTCATCCAACATGTTCGTCTGGATTTATCCATGATTTCATGGATCAGTATACTCTTGAATGGCAAAAGGCAGTTTCTGCTTACTTGTAAAGTGAGCAGATACTGCACTATGCTGCTCTTCAAATTTAAAAGGCAGTATCTGCTTACTTGTAAAGTGAGCAGATACTGCCTTTTGGCTTGTACGGCAGTAGGCCTATAATAGGGTCCAATGTTGGTTTAATAGTGTACGGGCGGGTGATTCTCCAGGAGGGTGAACAGGGTGTCCTTATGTCCAGACTGACTCCACCCTTTAGTCTCTAGATTTGATAATAATAATACATTTATCCAATGTTTCAATTTCGGGCCAGCGTCGTAGACAGTGGCCCAGTATTAAACCAATATTGCGTATAAGGTATGGACAGTGGGGACTTCTGAAATTTGAAGTCTGGAGTCCGAAGTTCAGAATGGCTGCCAAAAAACTCATACGCGAAATTCCAATCAATCTGTCATAGTAAAAATAACCCAACAAAATTTAAAATGGCCGCCACAAAAACTCATAAAACCTAGCCCAAATTTATTGTGACTTAAAAAGTCACAATTCCAATCTAGTATAATTTACTACTTTTCAAATGGTTTTAAGGGTGCGTCAACACTGGTCAAGGGTCTATGTCCGAGCCCAATGGGGAATGTAGGTTATAAGACATAAATTTAAGTTAATTGTTTGAGTGTCAATACTCAGGCCTAGTCATATACGTTATTACTACTCATCATTTTAGAATACAAACATTCACCATCGTTATGTGTCAATGACATTTATCTCGTATGTACAGTCATCATTGAATCAGTCACCACCAACCCAAACCCCCTACCCAACCCAAACCCCCTCCTCCTCATCTAATTTATAGGTTTGTGAAGTTTTGTAAATGATGGGCTACCTACGTTTGCCAAGTGCCAATAACATATCAAACGCTATTATTATATTTATACACATCTGAATTACCTCACAGTTATCGTACTAAGGGCATTTAGAAATAATTCATTTACTGTTATTAATTTACCTTTTAAGCGCCAACCATGACCATGAATTGTTTTTAGATTACGGTTAAAATTATATTATATTTGTGGCAAGTGATATTAAGGTTGTAGTCCCAACAAACAGAATAGGTTCGGCTCAGTTTTTTTTTAATGCTGGCTTAC